>CBVK0100413595.1:0-19506 GCA_900067695.1 Picea abies
ATTTCTAGCATTTCATTTATGTTCTGCATATTTTATATATCTGATATCTTACAGTAGGTGTACTAATTGTTGTTGTCATTGATGTCTTTCTTCAACCATTGTGTGTAATGTTGTGGACGATTTTTCAGTGATAACACCTAGGTTCAAAAATATCTCTATCTCTATCAATAAAATGGTCAAAATCAAGGCTTTAAGTAATAAGTTGTGTAGAGATAACATGTTTTTTCCTTGGGTTCATGGTTCCTTTTAGCTCAAATATATAGTTCTCTTATTATTTATAGAGTGATGGGCCAAATGTAATAGAATGGAAAAAGAGAGGTGATGGTACCTGCGTGCCTAAAGTTTTGAAAATTTGATGCCAGTCTTGTCTTCCCACAAATTCAAACTATAAACTATAGCACAATCCACTTATCGATTAGATTCATCTTTTTTATCATGTAACTATTTTAAAAAATATGACCACCTTTTCTTTAAATTTTGCATTAATCATGTATTAAAAAATCCTTTACTAACCTAATGATTGTCGATTTTTTATTTATTTTTAATGAGTTGGTATATAGTGCATTAATCATTCCTATCTACTATAGTTATTGTTATATGGTTTCATGTAATATGGATTAGTGGTTTGCGGAGGCTGAGGTAGTGGTTTTGCAATTGTCTCTTTTGGCTCTGCAATACATAAGAAGCCACCACATGTATCCAGGAAGTTTCTAGTTTGTGGAGGCAAGGTGTTGTATTAACTTCCTACACCCTCGTGCTCTACAATTCACAAGAACAATCGATCTTTAAACTAACTCATTGTCCAATTTGATGTTCGACCACCTTAATTTAAACCATTTCTTTATGATCATTTTAGCCATCAATGATTTTATATTTAAAACTTTTTATTTTAAATATGACATGTGTTAGGTTGTATTGATTAGAAATGATTCTCCAAATTCAATCAGATTTTTCCTCCATCTTGTGACTCTTATCAACATTGAATTTTAACAAGATTTCAACATTATTCACTATAATACCCTCATCCATTTCAACACGGGACAATTTTTATGATATACCCATTAATTGACGTTAAGTTAATCATGATTACAACAAAATGCCAATTCGCAATTGGTAACCAAGACAAACAGTGATGGGTTAGGTTTTTGCATTGGGCAGGGACATACACAATATCAACTTGGAGCCAAAGCTCCAGAAAGGGGGTTTAAATCCAAGTAGATTGACAACTTTACAAGAGTTTGATATTACACATATTTCCACTGAATAAGTAAGAGGGGATAATCTATGTATTTACTTAGCTTGACCTTGAACTCTATTATTCTTTATTCAATTTCTAGTTTCAATTTTAGTGGCCATGGAGAGTTAACTCTCCAATCCTACACCAAGACCCTATAACCTAGATTATGTTGGTTTTCTAACGAGAAAAATAAATCTAGTTCATTTTAGATTATCGTTGTTTTTAAATAGATATTAATTACTCAAATAATTACTCAAAGGGGGTAGTGGAGTGAAACATGATGATGATGATGTGACTCAAGATTACAAAACTATTGAAGAAATTATAAAATTCATTTAAAAAAAATACACTTTTATCTTCCAATTGAACCACTATAGATCAAATCTTGGCACTACTTTGAAATTCAAAAAAAAAATCAAATCTTGGCACTACTATGAAATTCATAAAAAAAGAAGAGATCTATTCCAAAATTTCAATCATATGAAAACCTTTCTCAAATTCCTAAAGATGCAATCTACTATAAACAAGAAGCTTGAAAATACAATTTTCAATGCATTAACTCAACAACATGTTTAAAAGGAAAAATATTATTATTATTATCATCATTATTATTATTTTAATTTAAAACATTTTCAACAATAATAAAACGGAAAACACCTAACTAATCCGAATAATCTTTAATAATTCTCCCAAGGAATAGAGAATTATGATATTCTAGCAAAAATGAAAACAAAAAAGAGATCAACAAGCTTGCAGAAATTTTTATCAACCTGAAAGCATGCACATAGGTTACATATGGGAAACTTGAATGCAACATAGGAGCTACAACGATACAACCTATGTGCACAACTTGATGTGCATGTGCAAAAGGAACACAAGATGCACATGGTGTGCAACTTGTACCAATGAAGGCTATGTACAAAAATTAGAGCAAGCCAAAAATGGGTTGTAGTTTGCAACTTAGAAATTACTTCCATTCCAAAACTTTAACAAAGGAAAGATAGAAATAATAGGAATCTAACAACTAGCAAAAATTATCCAACCAACCAAAAAGAGGAAGAATTCAATAAATTCTTACCCAATGGAGTTGTCAGTTTTGTTAGAGGTAAATTAACTACAATGGATATAGATCTTTGGAGAGTGGGCTAGAAATCTCTCTGACAAACAATTATACAGAACACAATCTTGCATCCCCTAGGGTTTATTGTTATGATTTGAAATGCAAGGAGGAGGAGAAAAATAACTACCTTGTAACCACTACTTGTCCTTGATCTTGTGAGAAACTTGGTCCATCCCAATTCCAACATCAAAATTCCTTGTAGACATGCACACAACCAAACAAACAAAGCCTACCTCATTTCCAATATGTAAATTCAAATAAATGATGTAAATTGAATAAACATGAAACCTTAACTACCTTCAAGTAAAATAGTCACAACATAATTATATGTTTCTAGTAAAATACAAATAATCGTTAAGAACACATAATTGGGGGCCAAAAGAACTAAATCCAACATGACACCTTCATCACCCAATCTTGGGTTCCTCCATCCCCAACATCCCAAAAAAAGACCTCCTCTTGCAACAAGAATCAAGACCTCAATTTGGTAGAAGAATAAAAATTGATTCAAGGGAACTACACAAGATCTAATTAGCTTAGAGAATCAAGAGGATTTTCTCAAGGATGAAACTAGGGCAAGAAACCCAATCAAAAATATAAAAGAATTCCTTCAGCATAAGGGTGTTGTGTGTTTACCCAAACATGGACCACCTATTTATATGATTGAGAAGAGGTTCCAATTATTTAGGGTAAGATCAAGGATGCACATGTGTAAAACCTCTATGATCTCCACTTGAGGGTTGTGCATGTTAGCACTCTATAAATTTTGTCCGACTGAATAGAAAAATGACAAAGGTAACTATTTCAACCTACTTTAGAGTTGGGCACTAGCTTTCTCAACTCAAAGAGGGCTCTCTCGCATCACTAGGTATTTCTTTGATAATCAATGGCTAGATTTGGTTTGTTTGGGGGTTTTATACAGTTGCTGGTGAAGGAAAGGGTGTGACATTTGGGGCTATGGATTCGAAAAATGAATAAAGCAGTGGCAGGCCATTAGAACTATCTAGAGGAGAAAGGCTAAATGAAGCAATGAGTCTGAGTTTTTAAAACTGAAATATACATGGTGAAAGAGGAAAAGGGAAACAAATAACTGCATCAAAGCATATTGAAATGAATTATGAATTAGTTAAGAAGAGGATTACATCATTTAAATTGCTAATTCGAGAGCATCATAAGATGAATTCTAGACTCTTAACTCTCCAATTTAAAAGAGGAAAATGTAAATGGGATTTCAAAGACACGAGAAATACACACTATGAGAGAAAACAAAACTCATATCACAACCATTAGAATCTTTTCATAAATAGTTCAAAACACTTTTGCATTGTATATTCACTTTAGCTCCATGGATTTACAAAGTCTTCCCGCTACGAGAGAAGGCCCCTCTTCGGTCCTTCCAACCATTTATTTATCTTTGTAATAGTATATATAGGTATATTACATCTAGGATTCATAACAAATCATCTTCCCCAAAGTTCCAACACTAGTTGTCGGTTATAAAAGAGTAACGTACAACAACCGAACTCCTATTTTCTAGGGGACGTTATAAACAAAACTGACATATTTGAGGTTTTTTCCTTAAAAGCCATTTGTCAATATTATTACAAAATTCTCTGAGACACACTAAATTTATCCTGCAATCTATTTCATCTTGGCAAATTCTTCTTTTAATGTATCAAGCCATGCAGGTTGGTTTTCCCCAACGCTTTCGAACATCTCATTTTTTATCTCTGTCTTCTGACGCTTTCTCTTTTTCCTCTTGATAGCTCGTGTATGGTGTTCGACTGTGTATCTGTTGATGATTAAATCCTTCATGATGGGATTTAATCTGACCTCTTCATTCGCTCTTGGCTCTCCCGAGGGCTTTGTATAAAATTTTGTTGCTAAGATTCAAGCAACTAATTTCTCTTTCTTCTTCAATGATGAATTTGTCATATTAGTTGACAATCCTGGTTCACTGGAGGCCACTTGGTCTATTGTATCCATTTTCCATGGTTTTACAGAAAGCATGAACTTATCTTCCTTAGCTGAATGATTCAACCTATGATTACCCCGTTCTGAAATAGAATGTTAATTACCCAAAACAAAGTAATGTAACCCATGTTTTGAATGATAATCATCATTGAGTGCCAATCATGAACTACTGACAAGAGTACTTGCAAGTACATCATTTTATCACATTTGGCCAATCTATTTAGAATGATGAGATTCTGAGTTGTTTATCTGGCGGTGCTCACCTGGCATTGCATCGACGAAAAGTACTCGAACAAGTGGCATGAGATGATTTGACCAACCGTCACATTCCCCTATCCACATGTGACCTTTAGATTTGACGTATTTAATGATATTAGAACACATGACATTGGGGCGTGGTTGAGTTGTTTCGCGCTCACCCATTTTTCTCCCCGATATGCTTCTGGAGGTGCCATGTGTCTATGGGTTGAAACTGCGGTATTTTCCCGGGCACACTCTCTAGTGCTTAACCTCCACATTGTTTCATCGCCCGATATGTCTCCTAACCATCAATCTAGGCTGCTCAAGATCTATGGCCCGCCGGATCCCATCACTCCTACATCTCCTCTAATTTTAACCCTATCCGCTAGATATGACCCCACCCGCTAATATAACACTCCTCTATACTGATTTAGCGTTCCGCCAAATCTCAAGACTTGGATTCTAAGAAATTATTATAGTTATAACATAGGCTCCAATTGGGGATGTTACCCTCCTTGTGAGGTAGAAAAGAACTTGTAGACAAAGTTTCTGATACATTGGGCTACTCCCAAAACACGTGTGTGTACCGTGCTCCAACCTGTCACCAGTGTCTACTAAAAACCAATTTCTACACACTACTATCCACTGGCTACTAAATATACTGCTAGAAATCTGACTGTATACACTACAGGAAATAGAAAAAATGCTTTACCAACAAGATTATTTGCACTTACCTACCCTAAAACTGTTGAAATGAATACTCAATCAAGTGATGCTAAAGTGCCAATGCAACCAATCAAGCAATTGGCTTCTCGATTGTTCTTCGCTCACATCTTTCTTAAGTAGGCAGACAAATGTAAAAGATGGTAGCTGAAAGCAAAAGTTGAATCCAAAACCTCATCTTATGAATGAAACAAACTCCTCCTTCACTGCAGACTATAATAGGATGGCCACAAGATCTTGAAAATCATGAAAAATCATGAAAAATCATTTCTTCTTGATGAGAAAAAACAAAAAGACAAGCCTCTTTCATAAGTGCTTATTTCTCTTTCTCTATTTCTTCAGTTCTGGGAACACTTTCATATGAAATTCCAGCAATAGGTTCGTCTAATATTCCATGCATATCAACAAAAACATTCATACATCGTTGAACATCTTTAAATATGACATCCATACTATGTGCATCAGGGTTATCCTCTTGTTCATCAAATGGTTTTGATTTGGTTTTATTAATATTCTAGAAATTTGCTCGAGTATTGCCATTTTGGATTTCAAATGAATGAATGGAAATAATTTTATGCTCATAATCTTCTTGCAAATGTGAAAAGCAAACACGTGTACTATTTCAGAGTCCATAGTTCCCATGGATGCATTTTCAAAACCATGTTTTTTAAATGAATCAAATAAAACCACCGCCTCTTCATTATCTTTTTGTATTTCTGATTGAAAAATGGCATACATTGTTTTTTTGATTTCTTGAAACTCTATGTAATTTGTTTGTTCATTGCTTGAAGTTTCCATAGATGCAGTTTCAAAATCCTCATCCATGTCTAGGCCATTTAGAAATTGGACCACCACATCATTCTCAAGGGAAGAAAGGAAACTTTGAAACACTTTACCTTGTTAGAAATCTTGTTGCATACTTATATTAGTTTCAGAGGGAGGAAAATAACCTTTAACAACAATTTCTTGATCAGCTTCATGTTCTTTTTCAAGTTGATAGCTGAGCACAGGATGCAAATCTAAACTGAAGTAACCTTCCATGTAATCAGCCGCATGATCGTTAAATGTATGAGAAGGTTGTTGGTCTTCTTCATAGATAACAATTTGCTTGTGTAAAACAATGCCATTGTGAATGCAATAAGACTTTCCTTGTTCCTCTGTTATCTCATGATTTTCTTTCAACAATTCAAAAGAAGAAAAACATAGAGGAAGATAGTTTTCATTTTCAAGTCAATTTCTTTCTGAATATTCTACATCATGCTGGAGGATTTCCGATTTGAAACATTATAAACATTTTGTTTCAGCAATTTGAAAGAAGAAAAACATAATGACAAGGTTCTTTCACTTGATTCGAAACCTTCTTTGTTTTCTTCACTGCTGTCATATGCACAATTTTCAATTTCTTTGGATGGCTAAACACACTCATTTTCAGATTCATCTTCGACCAATGGATGCAATTTTGAACTGACAAGACCTTCTACATAACAAGTAATAGGGTCATCAACCATATGAGAAGATTGTTGCAATATCTTATCAATTTGTTCTCGTGAATCAGTGAGATTTGGCCTCAACACACATTCATCTGCTTCAATGATAATCTTAGAATTTTATTTCAATAATTTAAATGAAGAAAATCATAAAGGTAAAGAATTCCCTTCAGTTGATTTAGTACTTTCTTCTTTGTAACTGTGATATGTAGACTGACTACTCTCATGGCACTGCTGAAAAGGGAAATTTTATGATAGAGAACATACAAATAGTTATTCTAGGAAGTCAACATCACAATCATCATCATATTCATCATATATAGAAAAATCAGCAACATCTGCAATGTCATCTAACAAGAAAAAACTTGGACCATCAACTTACTCTTCAACAAACTGATTTGCAAACTCATTTTTTTGACCATCTACAAATGAATACATAAAACAATCAGCCCCCTGCTTATCATGGAATGGATAAGCACCTCCTCGGTCAACAAGTGGAATATAATTTTTTGCAAAATCATTGACATTAAAAACTTCGGGAGGGCATATGATATTATCAACTCTATGCTCAAGATTCCAATCAATTGTTTTGTGTTCATATTCAATTTCATGTTCTTGAGCATCTGACCCCTCATTTCGAATCTCTTCACATGCTTTGATATTGTGTTGAATCTCCTGAGCATCATTAAACATTTGTTGTAAGGACTTAGGTATTCTTTCCATTAGAAGGAAAGACAAATCTGGATGAAGGGTTGTTGTATAATGGAGCATGGCAGCAACTTCAATGGATTGAATTTCTTTGGGAAAATTGTAATAGATGTTGGAAAACCTTATGCTAAATATAGAAATAACTTCATCACTCTTCCTTTTTAAGGCATAGAACTCTATAAGTTGTAGATCCAAAGATTTCTTCCTACCCCAAAACTTTAAAAATACATTCTTCAATTCCTCCCATGAGATAATTGTCTCTATCTTCAAATGTTTAAACCAGTATTTGGTGGCCCCTTTCAAGGATTGAGAGAAGGCCCTCATACAAACATCCTCATGGTCAATTTCAAACCAATCTACCAAAATGCTCAAACCCTTGGATGTGTTTTTCAGCTGATATGGCATCAGGTTCCCCATCAAACACAGGTAGGTAAAACATTTTTCTTCCATTTTTCCTCCTGTCATTGTCATTCTCATCCCCAACTCCCCTATTTTAAGCATATCCTAATCAAAAAAGTAAAACTCACTGGAATGGACTACCTTCCAATCTATGTTCTTTTTTTCCTACAACTATCTCTTACAAAAGCATTATGGAACTATCTAGACATTTGACTTATTAGGAATGGGAACCACATCCTTGTTTAAATGGTGACAACAAATCCCCACACGATGTGGATCTCGATCCTATTATTCATCTTTTAGTTGAGATAAGGCAACTTAAGTTAGAATGTACAATTAATAAATTAGTTTCATTGTAAGTGTGGGAGAAGTTGTTTAAATATGTGTCCCTGAGAGATAAATATTAAGCAAGGGGCTTCAAGCCCTCTCCAGGTTGCTGGTTGAAATCTCCTGTTAAGAAATAGAATAATGTTTCCATTGTTCCGTGGATGCTTCCCTCACCCTAAGGGTTTTACCAAGTAAATCCTTGTGTCTATTATGCGACTGTTATGTGATTGTATGTAAGTGCCATTCTTCCTTTGATTTCTTGTAAAGTTATTAAGATCTATGTGGATTATTGGACCCAACAAGTGGTATCAGAGCGTTAAGGTGCGGCTTGATGGTGTCTAGATAAATGGGAGAATGGAGAGTCGGTACGAAGAAAATTTAAATCCATTTTTTTCTTATGTAGTGAGATCCCACTATTGAATGGAAAAGGTCATCAATTTCATGCGATTGATGTTGCAGAAAACACACACGGTCCTGTAAATTCTTGTGTGTAAGCATGAGTTGTCTATTGTTGTTGAAAGTGAAATTGCAAGGCTGCTTGTTGTTTACTGTAGAGGATGTTGTGAGGGCGATCTCTTTGAGATAATTTTCATGGAGTGAGAACCTATGTAAGGGAGAAGCTTGAGAAACTGCTATTAAGTATTTTGGGAAGACAAGTGATTATAATTGAAAACGCTTGTGGAAGAGGTGGTCAAAGGATGAATTTCCAGATCATGGTTGTGAAGTCAGAAGTGACACATTGACCCTTATATTCTTGAGGTTGAAGAACGCCGACCTATAGCAAATTTGCAATGAATCATTTACAGAGAGAATTTGTATGGAGGAGATCCATCGAATGTTGTCTATGAGCCAGAAGGAGCGGTCGTTTTTGTTTTCATACTTGCTTATTTGATCGTTGTGTAGGAGTCGACGTTTAATTTGAAGGAGTTTCCTACATAAAGAGCATGGAATAGAGGTGTGGATCGAGAAGCTCAGACATAGAGCGAGGAATTTGGCACAGCTTGTAGACTTGCATAGAATTAGAGGACGATATGCATGCCGATATTGTGATCAAAATGATGCAACATGAAAACAAACATTGCAAGTGGGGGCGATGGCAGCTCCAGATGGCATTGAGATAGTTTCCTAAGCCTCATAGGAAAAGGATCAATGGATTGAAACTTTCAGTGAAATCAACAAGTGGTGTCCCATGGTCAACTCAGTGCTCAGATTCTCAGCACCATTGTGAAGCTCGCAATTCTGCAAGCAGAACCGAGAGGTCATGTTCAATGCCGACATTGTGTATGTCTTGGTTTATTTTCTCCTCGACGGTCACAGAGAGCCCTATTTCTGTGTCGAGGTGTTAAGTGTCTTTTTAGTTGGGTCTGCAAGATGGGTTGAGCATGTGGGAAGGATCAAGGAAGGGTTGTGAAGTGTGTCCCACTAGGAAAGGAAACAAGGAAGAGGAGCTTGAAAAAGAGTTGGGAAAAACTTGAGAGATCACGTCTCGATCTCTCTGATCTGCAAGATGTGGTACAACATGGATTATTTCGTGAGGAATCATGTAACAATGGCCTCCAGTGATGTATAGAATCCAGCAGTTTCGGTATTATGGCCAATCGCTTGTGGCCGGATCCGGGACATGAACCCTAGCAATACCACATGCGGATCTTGTGGCCGGGGGTAATGACAGACGCAGGCATGTATATGAGTGGTCAAATGGAAGCGGTCACATTTTTTTGAATTGAAAACGAAGAAGAGAAGGCCCATATTTTTGCTCAGGGAGTGTTGATCTCACTTCATGAAGGGGGATCATTGACTTTATATTGATGCCTGGCTCTCTACTTAAAAGGAGCGTTGATCTCATGTGGTAGGGAGCGTTGATCTCAGAGTTGGACTTCTGTTTTCCAAAATTTTAAAAACAACGTCGGTCTCTCCTCTAGAAAGGAGCGCTGACTTATGTGGAGCCATGTGAATCTACCGAGGATGGATTAGCTGCAGGTGGAGCGATAACCATGGAAGAAACATGAATAAACTGGTGCGTAGATTAATCATGCTCATAAAACTATTGACCAAGAGAGATCGTGTACAGGTGGAGGTCGTAGAGAACACTGCCAGGGTGACTCGTAGTGGTGAGCTGAAGATAAAGGGTCAAGCCCTTCTATCCACACCACACGCAGAAGAGAAAGGGCGGAGCCTCCCACCATTTAATTTTCAGTCGTCGTCTGGTCCTCCTTATCTGCCTACATTAATTTGGTCCATTCCCATCCAAGGAGCGGAGGGGGAAGTGGTGGATCTGCTGGAGGAGGAAGAGGTGTCCACTGTGTGAGCGCATGAGGGGGAGGATCAACGGACATGCTGGATGAAGCCAAGGGCGTTCGGCGTACCAACTTCTTGTCAAGTACAATGTTCAAGAACCCGTTGAATAATTTGGTGGACCAAATCGTCGAGAGGAGATGTCGGTAGAAACGCGACAGTGACAATCATGGAACATAGGAGGCGCATGGGCGGCAACTGTCGAGGGTGCCTTCTGGAAACACTGATCTTTGTGTTCCTTGATGCAGTTGAGGATCTTGATCATTCGATTTAGGTTTTTCCTTTTCAGGGAAAATGTCGCCTATGGAGTCTTCTCATGAAGAGAATGATATCCTCCAGTTTGATCTAGGTGCCGCAATTGTGAAGGCATATTGCAAAGTTCCTTGTGTGTGCAGATTGCATATCTGCAGGTTAGACCTTGGTATGAGCTACAAAGAAATGAAGCTTCACTAGGGAGGTGGTACGTGGGCGAAGTGTTTTGCCAGATCTAGAGGAGCGATGTTAGTATGCTCCTCTAAGTGTGTTGATGAGATGGCCGCATTGTAATATTGGTGTTCTATTGCAATGTTGTTCCTATTGAATGTGCCAGAGAAGTGGCTAGCGGTTCCTATGGTGTTGGATACGGTGATATTGTTGGCAGTGGTGGCAATGGAAGGAGAGCATGGCATCTCCAAAAGACAAGCAATGGGAAGGTACAGCTGAGGACGAGAGAGGTGATGGTAAATGGCAGCAACGGTAATGGTAGTTGTCATGTGAATATTTATTTTAATGGAGTTGTAAAAAAAATTTGAATTTCCATGTAATTAGGCATATGGTTGTAAGACCTTGTTAGGTTTGCGTACTCTGTTTTCAATCGGTTAAGTCTAGACATACACTTAGGTGATAGCGGTAATGTTAGTTCTCGTGGTTTTATGTCCATGTAGTTGCATATAATAAAGCATGTTTAAAGGCTAGTTGTAACTTTGTTAAAAATGGGCCTAGAGGTGAGCGGTGAACGTTTACTTGGCTTGCTTGGACGGATTTGGTCAAGGGGATGTTCATGTTAAGGTGGGGAAATGACTCCATTGAAAGTTGACTGGAGGTGAGTTGGTGTCACACTCACTTGGCTAGCTTCATCTGTTTTTTGGCGAAGGTCTTGAACACTGTGTTCGAGGTGGAGCACTCAAGGTGCTCAGGATCGAGACAAAAGAGTTGTTTGAAAAGATCAAGTAATTCATTGTATGGCCTAATGGTACCTAGGCATTTAGTACATGATGTTGATTCCTTCATGGTGAGTCGAGATTTACAAGAAGTGGGAATAACTAGTATTCACTATCTTGGTAATTAAGTATTTGACAATATGCTTGTTGCAATCACAAGCATGGTTACGATCAATGGGTTGGCTCAGTTGGCTTGGACGTTCAAGATGAAGGATCTGGGAGCATCAAAACAATATTGAGCATATAAATACACAGAGACATGATTGATGGTAATTTTTGGGTTATCACAACGAGAGTACATGGTATGATACTCAGGAAATTCGGTATGAATGATGTGAAACTAGTAAAATCTTTTTGGCTTTCCATTATAATATTTCTTCAGGTTTGTGTCTGAGTGATGAAGAAGAAAAGGGTTATATGTCTCGTGTATGGTATGCTAGTATAAATATTGATGAATGTGATGAGAGGATCAGATATTTCACATGCAGTTGGTGTTGTTAGTGGTCACATAACAAATCTAGGAGCAGTGAAATGGGTGCTTCATTTTTGGAAGCACTAGTATCATCTATATTTGTCTTGCAAGAAGGTGATGAATGGACAAGGGAAATTTAATAGGTAAATTGTTGTCAAGATGGAGATTCTTGAAATGGTGACAACAAATCCCCACAGGATGTGGATATCGATCCTATTATTCAACTTTTGGTTGAGATAAGGCAACCTAAGTTAGAATGTACAATTAATTAATTAGTTTCATTGTAACTTTGGGCGAAGTTGTTTAAATATGTGTTCATGAGAGACAAATATTGAGCAAGGGGCTTCAAGCCCTCTCCAAGTTGCTGGTTGTAATCTCCTGTTAAGCAATAGAATAATGTTTCCATTGTCCCATGGATGTTTCCCTCACCCTGAGGGTTTTACCACCTAAATCCTTGTGTCTATTGTGCGACTTTTATGTGATTGTGAGTAAGTGTCATTCTTCCTTTGATTTCTTGCAGGGTAATTAAGATCTATGTGGGTTATTGGACCCAATAATCTCTATCACACACCTTTGGTGCAACATAACTTATACCAAGATTTATACCAACCATAGGTATATGGACATCTTTTATACCAAGATTTATACCAACCCATCATAAATCATATGATCAGTTAAGCTCCTATACATATTTGCAATCGACCTCTGCATTATAAATTCATTAGAATATAGGCTTAGAGGTTAGACAATTTTGGAGCATTGGGTGATATGATATTCCAATTCAGGATGTTTGTCCATAAAAAAGATCTTGTAAATTTTGTTATAGATTTATAAATAAGAGAGAGTTTGTTTTTATGTCCATTGCATCATTTTCATCAGGCCAGGGATTTACAGAAAAGATAACTCTACACTTGATGTGTTTTGCATTAGCATGATAGGCTAATAAATACAACAATATTGATTGTTGTTCTTCCTCAATGGATGACTCTTCCTATCACCTATGAATATTCATATTTACACTACTATTACAATAACACAATCCCATGGATTACGTGTCCAAAATTCCCCCCCTTAATCTGAAGGGGCGTGTGTGAGTCCAAGCATCATTCTGAACTTCTCAATTTTTTCTCTTTCAAGCATTTTCGTGAAGATGTCTGCAATTCGCTCATTTATGGAACAATGTCTCAAGTGAATAGTCCTGGCCTCTACATGATATGGAATCAGGTAATACTTTGTGTTGATGTGCTTTATTTGATCATGGAATCTAGGATTCTTGGCCAACTTGATTGCAGAAGTATTATCAACTAGAAGAGGAGTGGAATTTACTTGTTTCTCTGGCAAGTCTTCAAGTATTTTCCTAAGCCACACAATATCCTTCGTCGCTTCTGCAGTTGCCACACATTCTTCCTCCGTTGTGGAATCTACTATAAATTATTCTTTACGTGATCTCCAGTAAACAATTGTTGATCCAAGACTCATGAGATAGTCTGAAGTTGATACTCCAGTTTCCTTATCCCCAACAAAGTCTGAACTAGAATATCCGATCAGGTTGAAGTCATCTACCTTAGAGTACTTGAGTCCAAAATATTGAGTTCCTTTCAAGTATTTTAGAACTCTTTTTCTATAAGACCATTGTCCTTCACAAGGCTTTTGCATGAACCTGGAAAGAATCCCAACAACAAATGAAATGTCTGGTCTAGTGGTAGTAAGATAGATAAGACTTCCCACAAGCTATCTATACTTGGTTGCATCCTAAAATTCATTCCCTTCTCTTGATGTGCGTTTCAAATTATGTTCCATTGAAGTAGAAACAGGATTTCATTTATCCATGCTAAACTGGTTCAACAATTCTCCAATGTACTTCTTCTAGGACATGAATATGTACTTTGGATTTTGAATCACTTCAATGCCCAAATAGTAGTGAACAAATCCCAAATCTGTCATCTTGAAGACTTTCTTCAACTCTTTCTTTATGGATTCATTGTAGTTCTCATTGTTCCATGTTATCAACAGATCATCTACATATATTACAAGATATACAACAACTTTTTCCAACTTTCTTGACAAACAAAGTTGCATCGTCAAGATTGAAATGCTTGAAATTTAATTTCAAAAGATGCTCGGTTAAATTTTCATACCATGCTCGTGGTGCTTGTTTCAAGACATATAAGTATTTGATGATCTTTCGTACCTTATGTTCCTATCCCTTCATAACAAATCTTTCTGGTTGAGACATGAACACATTTTCTTTCAAGTCTCCATTCAAGAAAGCAATCTTCACATCCATTTGATGAATTTTCCATCCATTTTGTGCTACCATGTAAAATAGAGTGCGGATGGTAGATCATTTTATTGTGGGGGAAGATGTCTCATCATAATCAACACCTTCTTTCTATGCAAATGATTTTTCCACAAGCCTTGCTTTTTGCTTTTCAAGTAAGCCATATAATTTTTACTTCTTCTTGAATACCCACTTGCAATTGATTGGTTTGGTTCCAAATGGAGGATCAACCAAATTCCATGTCTCATTGTTGATGAGAGCATGACTTTCCTTATGCATCACTTCTTTCCATTCATCATGATAAGTTTCTTATTTAAAGGAAGTCGATCCATGGTTAGTAGATAAATTCAGCTCACAATCACATGAAACATCCTTGTCTTTCTGTTGGCACAAGGGCAGACCCAGGGTTCAACGCTTCAACAATGCACCAACAAAACCCTAACTATCAGCCCTTTCGACAACACCTGTGAAGTAGATGAAGTCTCACCCGAGCTAGAGGAAGGGAGGGTTGTAGGAATCAAGTGTCTACAACCAAGTTGGGACACAGATCTGTGATTACAATACTTAATAGAGCACTTAGCCAACAATATGCATTAGATTATGATCCTCATTTACATCGCATATTTAACCCTTATTACAGATCAGCATAGTAACAATCAAGGTCTAACACTTCCAAGCTCTTATCACATAGCATTATCTCAGATCTAGCATCCATTCACATCATTAAGCACTAAGCTACAACATCAGATGCATTCACTATTCATAACAACCACAACACTAAGCAAATAACCACATAATCAACATCGCACAAAGCACATCAAAACATAGGATATACGTGGTTCACCCCAATGTGGAGCTACGTCCACCAATTTCTTCTTCTTCTTCTTCTTTATTAGTCTCCAATATTCTTACATTCATCTGATCCTGTGCACAAAGCCGTAGAGCCTAAATTTGCAAAGGACAGGAGATCTGCGAGCTGCGCACCAAATCCTCCTCCCTAAAACTAGGTCAAGGCATAGAGCCAACTCCTACACAGTTTGTTCACACAAAGCCTTACTTTACACAACCAGATTGTACAAAGAAACTTACAATATCTTGCACTAAGCCAAACACACTCTTTGCACATATCCAACCCTACTAGTAGTCATGCACTAAGCTAATGACAATCTACATTTCTTAGCTACTACTTATTTATACAATTACAAAAATTCCTAAACATGGGTAAACCCATGGGCCAACATCCCTTAACCCATTACATAAACCCTAGAAACCCTTTGCTGGGTCCACAAGCCTGTAAACCAAGCGAGGTCCTGTGATCTTCACTCTGCCTGGGCGCTCCATCTTTGACCAGCTTGCAAACATGACCAATGTTTCCTCAAAATTTGGTCAAGGGCCAATAGGCCCCCCAACACTCACCTATGACTTGTCCCGAATCACTCAAATCTGGGCAACATTGCTTCAAAGGCCTCGAGCTTCCTTGACTTGCTTCTTCGCAAGAGCCTCCTACTCGACGAACTCTTGAATTACTTGTTCTGTAACAGGCCCTTCCAGACATTGTTCTACTGTCGTAACAACTTGTTCCAGCTGTGAGACTTACCTTCGATCTCTTCAAAAAACCTGTAGGCTTCATCTTGCATCGGCTAGAGTCTCTCTATAACCTCCATGACTCTGCTCTAGATAGAAGTAACCTGCTGCTGGAATGTGCGTTGTTCCTATGATCTTTTCATCCTCTCGACTACAGTGAGAAACTTCATCTGTGTCTGGATGGTGGATGCCTGTTGTTGCACCTCCTGGAGTTGTGCTTCTAGTTTCTTCAGCTCTGGATCTTTTGTAAGGCGCTCATAGGTCTGCTCACTCTGATTACTTAATTGCTTACACTATGAGGCTAGTACCCTAATTCTTTCTAATGCGTTCCTAGCCGCTTATTCCCTCTGATCGCGCACTTCTTTCGGAGTGCTAGGTACTGCTTGGAGCTCTAACTCCATTATCTGTGCTTGAAGCTTCTGAATGGTTTCGGCAAGCTTCCCCACTTTCATCTCGGTTGACTCTGGTTCCTCCTGTGTCAAGCCTAGCACAGAGTGAGTTTCTTTAGTGACTGCCTCTTTGACCACAGTCTTCTCTGTGAGAAGCTGGTGAGATCGGAAGAGCGGTTCAGCAGGAATGCCGAGACCGATTGAATGGCTTCGGCAAGCTTCCCCACTTGCATCTCGGTTGACTCTGGTTCCTCCTGTGTCAAGCCCAGCACAGAACGAATTTCTTTAGTGACTGCCTCTTTGACCATAGTCTTCTCTGTGAGAAGCTGGTCTTTTTCTTTCTGCATCTTCACTTTGTCCTCCTTTAACATCTCCCTAATTTCATCTTTCTCTTGTTGCACAACTCGAAGTTTCTCTAATACCTCCTCCTTTTCTTTCTTCATGGATTTTGTAGCCTGCTCCTTTTCTTCTTGGACTCGACGAAGTCGAGCCTCTATTGCATCTGCTAATCTTCGTAATTGGGTGGGATCATCCCCCAATTCTACAATTTTCGCTGAAGAAGGCGCAATAGGCACTATGTGGCTTGAATGGATAGCTTGTTGTATGTCCTTGAGCTCCTTCTCTATTATGTCATACAATGTTTCTTGCTTTGCTCCATGTATCTGCAAGATATCCTCTAAGGCGTCTTCTATGACTGCGATGATGAGATCGACATCGTCCACTGTGAGCACATTCTTCGACTGAGGCTTATTGGCTCGGGTCTTCTTTCGTGTTGAGGGTTTCTGCGAGGAAACCTTCCTTTTCTTTGATGTTTCAACCTATGTAGGGGGATCCTTTGGCGGTGTAACTTTGTCTTTGTCTTTCTTTTCTCTTTCTTCCCCTCCTTCTTCTTGGTTCACTTCGTCTCCTCCTCCTCCTGCAGATGAGTGAGGCCTACTCTCCTCTGAGGCGCTATCCTCCTCATCGGTTTCTATGTTCTGCACTTCCTCCTTTTTCTTATTTTTCTTCGCGCTAGCCTATTCATCATGTTTGACCCGGGTGACCAATGGAATGCCTATGATGTCTAGGTCGGAGAGTTTTTCATCTTCTACCGGTACAAGAAACTTTGCTGGTCATTCTTTAGTGATCTCCTCCATCTCTTCGTTGGTCATCTTGTAATAGGACTGCAGCTCCTCCTTACTCTCATCCTTGTGCGCAGTGATATAAATAAAGTGCCGATCTACGCGGAACTTCGCTAGCGGTTTGTACTGATGCAAAGTGTTTGGTGTCATTCGTGGGAATGTTTCAATAGCATGCTTCAACTGTAGGTAGTAAGCATGGGACACCACATTCAATTGCCACTGCTTTGCCATATCATTTGTATACCACAAGGTGGAGAACCTTGCGGCCAACGACTCTGATGGCTCCACTTCCGAGAAGGTTGCTCCTTTCGGCATTTTCCAAGTGACAAATGCGATCAATATCAGTAGCCAACTAAAATGAAACTCATATCTTTGATCTTGTGCTTCGCGATAGTCCTTCTCCAACTTGTTGACGAGGTAGCTCGCCTAGTTCATTTGCAATCCTTCTACACACTTCCCTATGAGGTCTACAAAGCACAACGCGATATGCAATCAATTCTCTGTTAGCTTAGATATCTCAGTTTGCAAAAAGTGGTCCCGACGCAACGTCCGATGGGTTAGATAAGCAACGTCATAACAAATTCCTCCAACGGGCAGGAACACCTCAATCAATACGAATCCCTCTGTTATGGCGTGGTATCAACGGTCCAACGATGGTCTTTACGGAAATAACTGTGTTTCTAGCCATTTCGTTGTGTCATTCTAATGGTCGGGGCGCCTCCAATGGTCATATAACTTCACCGTGGTGAAGTCCCATTCTACGTGGTTCTGTTCGAGTTCGGCAGATCTGCCTCCTATGAAGTCTTTTCTGGAATTCCTTGTAGTTTTTCTAACTTGGCTTTCTTGTTATTGAGCTTCCTTGCCTTCTTTCTTGTGACCTGAGTCTCCGGATTCCTCTTCCCATTCTTATTCTTATCTGTTCTTAGCATAGTGACTTCGCGTTGTTGATGTTCTTTCAAAGGGTTCAAAGGTAATACCTCTTTGCTTACTAGGTCTTGGGTGGACATACTTTCTTATTGCATGGATAGGTCCTTTAAAACTTCCCACGCTCTTTCAAAGTTGACAACTACTCCTCTTTCATTCTGTTGTTTCGACTCAACTTCTCGTTCTTCTATCAGTCGATCTATTCTTTGAGCTATGAAATCCCTTAGTTCTTTCTTTTTCTTTTCTGTAGTTTCCTCCTCTGCTTTCCTTCTGATCTGATCCTTCTCAATCCAAGTCTTTCCTAGTAAAAGTGGGAAAGGGGCGCTGTTATCAACAAACCTAATAACTTCAAAATCCTCTTCTGTTGATGTTTCATGAGCAATCATAGGTATATTAGTAACTCTTTCACATAGGGTTATCATTGTTCCTTTAAACAAGCCTATCCTTCCCAATGAAGGTATCATAGTAGGCTTTCCTAAAATTTCCCAAGTGCTTTCTAGCATAATATTCACATGTGTTTCTTCATCCAATACACAGTCTATGTTGTAGTCTTCTATCCTTGTAACTATGCGCTGTTTTTCTTTCAGGATCTCTAGTAAACTGATGTCTCTGTGATCATCCATTACTTCTTTTAACTGTATTAACATGGTCTCTGACTCTTTTTCTGTATGTTTCTCAGTCTCTTGAACTTCTTTATAGTTTTCTGGTCTCTTGTTCATCTTTTCAACTTTAGCAATCATTCTTGAGAAATCCTCAACTTCATGACCAATAGCTTTACAATAAAGATAAATAAGACCTGCACCAGGGCATTCTTTAGCAAGATGTCCCGATCTTTTGCAATTAGAACACAATGTCAGTACTCTCTTTCTTTTAAACGATCCCCAGTCTTTCCTGTACTGCGCACTGGGATCACATTGTTGTACCTGCAATCTGCAAAAGTTCTTTCTAGGTTCCTACGTCCACTTATTAGTCAAAAAATTCTTTTTATGCATAGGAATAACATATTTTTCTCTATTTCTATCAAAT
>CBVK0100413596.1:0-19504 GCA_900067695.1 Picea abies
TATTGGGGCCATTACCCAAACCTTTGTGCTATGGGTCTTTCTTCAAGGGTTGACATCAATGACAACCAACCTTAATCAACAACCTTTACATTTGAACATGAATCTCCATTACTAGATGTAGCATTACAGGTCATTCAAACCAATATTTTTTCAGAATATGGTCCAATGAAGGTGGTACATGTGTGTAGTGCACACATAGATTCTTTGATTGATCAGGAGCTACTAGAATGTTATAATGTTGCTAAAGAAGAGAAAGACAAGGAAGATCCAAGGAATGTACAAGTACCGGAAACCAAGGGGGAATGAATAGTAGAAGGACCTAAGCTTGAATATGTTGCTTACACACAACCAATAAATACATGGAAGGTAAACATTGGGACGAAAAAGAATGCAAAGTTTGCATAGATCGACGATTATTGGAATGACGAAAATGTGAAGAAGATTTCATATTTATTGTGCTGGTATCAGGATATATTCCCAACTACATTCTATGTGATGAAGAGGATAGTTGGTGAGTTAGGAGAGATGAATATACCTTTGAAACCATATACTAAGCCAGGGAGACAGAGGCCCTATAGGTTAAATCTAAAGTATAAAGTGAAGGTGAAGGAAGAGATAGACGGGATGTTAGAAGAATGGATTATTGAACCAGTGGTGGAATTAGAATGGATAAGTCCAATGGTCGTACAAGATAAGAAAACAGGAGGAATCAAGATTCGTGTAGACCTAAGGAAGCTAAATGATGCATGTCTGGATGATCCATTTCCAACACCATTTAAATATGAAGTACTAGATAATGTAGGAGGGAAAGAGGCTTATTCCTTCACATATGGATTCTCAGGGTACCATTAGATAAAGATTATGTAGGAAGATAGGTATAAGACTAAGTTTTCAATCGAGTGGGTAAGTTATCAATACAAAGTGATGCCCTTTGGAATGAAGAATGTACCTGTAGTTTTTTCAAGAGTTGTTGTTTCACATTTTAAGGAATTTATTCATAAGTTCCTTGAAGTGTACTTAGATGATTGGATTATGTTTAATTTATTGAAATATCACATAGAGTAATCAGATTAATGTTGGACAGGTGTATACAATGTCATATTTTGCTAAACTTAAAGAAATCTATTTTATGTGCACCCTTTGGAATTTTGTTGGGCCATATGTTATTGACGGCAACGCAACCCCTTCACCACCCGCAGGTCGGAAGGTCCACACACTCTCAGAGGATCTTCTTTCTCCTCAGCCTGAAGAACTCAAATGCTCTTCTAATTCCCTGTCGGGAATTTTCCTTACCCACAGCAACTCTTCAAAGATTTCCTTTAAAGGTCGGGAAATCGGAATTCGCAATTTCGCGAATTCTGTGGTCGCGTGTTTTATGCTTCCCGATTCCTCGAAATCCGACGGGAGTCAACGTTGACCTTTTCCCCGGCTATCGGGATTCCTCCTATCGTGAATTCACCACTCTCGATGTCAACAAATGGAATTTCCAAACTCCGAACCCCGATGTGTTGATCCTCCGATGCACACGTGCGTTGACTATTCAATGGTCCTGTTACCTTATCGGGATTTCAGAATTCGCAGGATCGCGAATCCTATTGACAATGGATTCAAGACTTTCCCTTTCCAGATCCCCGATATTATGCCACCTATCCTCCACTGACTCTATTCGTGGCCCACTCAACTCTTCCGTCGAGATATCGTGGATCGCAATTCCATTTTGCAAGAGTTTCTTACCTTCGAAAACTCCGATGCCCCGAACTCCGACTCCTCGGAATCTGCTGACACGTGTCTCCACTGATGGACGGTTCTAGGCTTATTGGGATATCGTGGATCACGATTCCTTATGCTATGATTTCTTCACTCTCGGAGTTCCTGAAATGCCAAACCCCAACTTCTCTACTCACTAGGGTTTAACCCCAGTGCAGCTCCTACCAAACCTAATGGCTGACGGAAATTCAACTGTTGATCCAACGGTTCACCAGCCTTTTGAGCTCAAACTCTGATGTGGCCGTAACCTCCTCACTAATCTGTCAGATCTGATGGCTGGTGGAATTTCCATGAGTTCCCTCCACAAGATCTTGATTGTCGCTTCTCTCTCCTTGAGGATTTCTTGGTGTGAACCCTTCTGTGTAGTCCTTCAACAGGTTTTGAAGGCTCCACTCCTTCTGAGCTTTTTCCAGCTTCTCAGCCTCTTCGAATGAGAATCCTTTATTGCACTCCTTGCGGCAACTCTGTAAACACTTCCAGTGTTCATCCTCCCCTGACTCTGCGCACACCTACAGCAACAGTTCTTCACTTTTGATGCTTCCCTCAGAATCGCAACTCTGAGACTTCTCCCTAGCCTGCGTACTCCTTGCACAACACTATTCCTAACTGCACCTTCGAGGAAATGAGTACAAAATATACCTCTAATTGAACCCCTCTGGCAATGCACTCCTTGCGGACAAATTCGACTGCACTCCTTGTAGGAATCCTCTGGCTCAATTAGAGAAACAATTGAACCTCATTCACTCTTCCTCAAAAACTTCAATTCCACCATGAAATCACATACACATCATATAAAAGAAAATGTATGATAGGAAGCAAACATTCATGAGCATAACATCAATACACAAAGAAACAACACAAACCATGAATTTGAATCAAAGTTTTCTTCTATTAATTCAAATGCCTGTACATGGGTGTTCTTCATACACAGTTTGCATGCTCCCTCTTCCTGCTTCTGAATTGATAATCATACAATGATACAATGAGGGTGTTTATATCTATTTCCCTCCTGGACTCTAAAGCTATCAAATCTAAAATTAAATTCCTATCTACCAGCATTAACTACATTAAATGCCGACTATCTACTAAAGGACGAGAGATTAAGGGATCAAGGTCCATTTACAATATACCAAGGTTCCTCCTCTTAAATGATTCATTTAAGGTTTTGCACAACAATTTCCAAGTCAATTTCAAAATTTGCGCTGGCTTGTCTAGCTGTTTTCCGCTTCCACACTGGCTCACTTTAGGTGCTAGTGATGCTCCTACATCATACTCCTCGGCTTGAAAATTTTCATGGTCTCCTGTCCATGAGTTCCTGCACGGTCCTTCCATGCTTCTGTATTTCTTCCTTAGTCTCCCAGCTGGCATCTTCCACTGGGTGGCCCTTCCATTTGACTAGATACTCATATTATTCTCTCCTTCTGGTCTTCTTACCCACTCTTTTGTCCAGTATGGATTCCATCTGCGGCCTCTTTGCAACTGACAATTGTTTCATCCACTGGATCACTAGCTCCTCAGTTCCAGTCTCTACTTCTCCAGCCTTGTATGGGTATAAATATATGATATTGAATATCGGAGATATTCCGATGCCATCCGGCAGCTCGATCTCATAAGCATTTTCCCCAAATTTTCTCAAGACCTTGCTTGGTCCGATTTTCTTCATTTTCAGCTTATTGTATGTTCCCCTTGGGAACCTTTCCTTCCTCAAGTGTGCTAGAACTAGATCACCAACTTCAAACTGAAGTTGTCTCTGATGTTGATCTGCTCTGCGCTTATACTCCTGACTTGAATCTTGTAGTCGTTGCTTCACCTGGCTGTGAAGTTCTTTCATCGCCTCTGTGAATTCCTTGGCACTAGTGTTGCTAGTCACAATTTGTTCTGAATCCATCAGTTCAGAAACTCCTCTCGGCTGCATCCCATATACAACCTGGAATGGAATCTTCCCTGTACTCCGATTCACTGAATCGTTCTATGTGAACTCTGCCTGTGGTAATATATTGTCCCAACTGTTGTGGTTCTCTGTCACCAAGCTTCTCAGCAAATCTCCCAGGCTTCTATTGACCACTTTCGTTTGTCCATCTGTCTGAGGATGATAAGTAGAACTAAATGCCAAGTTAGTCCCTAGCTTCTTCCATAAGGTCCTCCAGAAATGCCCTATGAATTTGGTGTCTCTGTTCGAAACTATACTTTTCGGTAGCCCATGAAGTCGAATGACCTCCTTGAAGAATAGATTTGCGATGTGAGTCGCATCGCTGGTCTTCTGGCATGGGATGAAGTGTGCCATCTTTGAAAACCTATCCACTACCACAAATATTTAGTCAACACCTCTTTGTGTCTTTGGCAACCCCAATACAAAATCCATGCTTATTGCCTCCCATGGCCTCTCTGGTATAGGCAATGGCTGATAAAAACCTGCATTCTGATTCCTCCCCTTTGAATGCTAGAAAAATCTACATCTGTCAACAAATCTCTTGACCTTTTCTCACATTCCCAGCCAAAAGTATGATTCATTCAACTTCGCGAATGTTTTTTCATGGCCAAAATGTCCTGCTAAGCCTCCACTGTGTTTCTCTTTTAGCAAGTTCTCCCTCATGGAGCAATTCGGAATACACAGTTGATTGCTTCTGAACAACAATCCCTCCTGGATCATATAATCTATCCAAGGACTCCTATCTCTGAGAATGGGATTCTCAGCTGCTTCATACGCTTCTGCAAAATATGCATCACCTACGTACATATCCCTGAGATTTTCAAAACCCAATGTTTTGACTCGAAACTCCTGCAACAAAAAACACTTCCTGCTCAAAGCATCAGCCACTTTGTTAGCAGTACCAGAAATATGCTTAATCACAAATTTGAAATTATGCATATACTGTACCCATTTTGCATGTTTCTGATTCAACTTCTCCTGTTGAGTCACAAACTGCAATGCATGATTGTCACTATAAAATATAAATTCTTTCGGAATCAAGTAATGCCTCCACTTTTTCAATGCCTGTATGATAGCATAAAATTCTTTATCATACGTGGAGTATTTCAATTTCACCTCATCCAACTTCTCACTGAAATATGCAATCGGTCTGTCCTCCTGACTCAAGACCGCTCCTATGGCATACCCGCTTGCATCACATTTCACCTGAAATGTTTTTAGGAAATCCGGCAACACCAAAACCGGTTGTTCTGTGATCTTCTGCTTCAACAGATTGAAGCTTTTCTCAGCCTTTGTTGTCCAGTGAAAATACTTATGTCGCTTCTTCACTGTGTCCATCATCGCTGCGCTAATTCCACTAAAATTTATGATGAATTTTCGGTAGAAACTAGCTAAACCATGAAAACTTCTCACCTCAAAAATATTTCTCGGTGATGGCCAATTCTTGATCACTTCTACCTTATCCGGATCCATCCTCAACTCATTAGCTGAAATAACAAAACCCAAGTAAATGAGCTCTGTCTTCATAAATGAGGACTTCTTTATATTAATCAACAGCTTCTCCTGTTGTAGCTTCCTCATCACGGTAGCCAAATTCTTCAGGTGTTCTGCCATGGACTTGTTGTAAACCAGTATGTCATCCAAATACACAATGACAAACTTTTTGACGAATTCCCTCAGGACTTCATTCATTAACCTCATAAAGGTACTCGGTGCATTTGTCAAGCCAAACAGCATAACAAGACATTCATACAAACCTTCGTTAGTTTTAAAGGTTGTCTTCCACTCATCACCTTCCCTCATGCGAATCTGGTGGTATCCGCTTTTTAGATCAATCTTTGAAAAGTACTTTGCCCCACTCAGGAAATCCATCAGATCATCCATTCTCGACAATGGGAACCTGTACCTGATGTTTATCTTGTTGATCGCTCTTGAGTCGGTACACATTCTCTAGCCTCTATCTTTCTTTGGACTGAGTACTGTCGGAACAGCACATGGACTCAAGCTTTCCCTAACCAACCCTTTGTTCAATAGCTCCTGGACCTGC
Source organism: Picea abies (assembly GCA_900067695.1). Taxonomy (NCBI): domain Eukaryota; kingdom Viridiplantae; phylum Streptophyta; class Pinopsida; order Pinales; family Pinaceae; genus Picea; species Picea abies. The sequence continues at coordinate 5,745 of CBVK0100413596.1, forward strand.
CTCTTAACCTCTTCATTTTCTTGCAGCGTCAACCTGTACGCGGCTTTATTCGGCAAACTGGCCCCTGGTATGAGGTCTATATGATGACTCACACTCCTCATCGGTGGCAACGAATGAGGTAGTTCATCCACTATGATGTCAGTGAACTCTTCTAGCAGTTCCTGAACCTCATCTGGTAAATCATCCACTCTTGTGCTAGTCAGAACAATCCTCGGTTTCCTGACCACAAAGAATTGTGGATCTTTTTTCTTCTTAACTTCGATAAGAAGCTCCTTCCCACTCATGAGAAGTATTGTGTTGCTTACTTCCAGCTTCACCTCCTTATCCTTTATCGGAAGCAACATATGGGTTCTCCCATTCTTCTCCAGGGTATATGTGTTCATTCTCCCATCATGAATCACATTTTTGTCATATTGCCATGGTCTACCCAGCAATAAATGACATACATCCATGGGAATAACATCACATAGTATTTTATCATTATATCCTCCTATCTTGAATTCAACCAAGCATTGTTTAGTAACAGTTACCTGGTGTCCTTTCTGTAGCCACGAAACTCTGTATGGACTTGGATGATCAATCGTCTCCGGCTCCATCTTTTCTACCATCTCTGTAGATACGAGATTATCCATGCTACCACTGTCAACAATGACCTTGCACACCCTATTCTTGGTCTTGCAAGTTGTTCTCAAAAGTTTGGTCCTTTGAACTGAGGTTTCCACCTCCTTCTCGGGTGTCAAAAGGACTTTTCGCATCATAAGCGATCTTCCACCTTCTGCGTCTTCTGCCTCAACATCTCACCTCTGTGCTTCTGTGATGTGAGATTCTCCAATGTCCTTCTTTTTCTCTGGATACTCATAAGACTTGTGCCCATTATTTCCACATGTGAAGCATGTGATTACTCCACCTCAGCCTCTTCCTCTACCTCTAGTATGAGGAAAAGTGTTGTTGTCAGCATATCCTCCACTCTGCTCTGTATGCTGCCCTCTTTGTTCAACATATGGCCCTCACTGTGAGGTTCCACCTCTTTCAACTTTACCCTGAGGTTTCTTCCATTCCTCCTTGGGCTTCTGGTATTTGTCCTGGGCAATTGCTTTGCCTCTGGGTTGACTTCTGCCTCAGCCCCTCTGACCTTACTTTTGGCTCAGCTTCTCCTCGGCTTTCAGAGCCATCTGATAAGCATCCTCCATTGTCCTGATGGTAACCATGCTTAATTCATCCTGAATGTCATATCTCAGACCATTCAGATATCTAGCAACCTTCTCATCATCGCTCTCCTGATGACCTACTCTGATGTTCATTCGATAGAATTCCTCAGTGTATTCTTTCACTATCATCAGCTTCTGTCTCAGGTTCTGCATTCTCCTGAACAGAGTAATTTGGTAATCTCTTGGGATGAACTTTTCTTTCATCTTCGCGATCATTCAATCCCAACTCTTGATCTTCTGCTTGCCTTTGCAGCGTCTGTCAGCTTGTAGCTCGTCCCACCACAATGTTGCATGTTCTTTCAAGCGCGTGCTAGCATGCTTGACTTTCTTATCCTCTTCGATATCTTCATAGTTGAAGTAGGTTTCAAGAGCTCGGATCCAATCTAGTAGCTCTTCTGCATCCAGATTTCCCTTGTAAACTGGAATGTCCATTTTTGCCTTTGCACCCATCCTGGCAATAGCTTTAATCAGACGTTCATTCGCTGCATCCTTAGCTACAAATTCCTCCTCATGTTCAGCCTCTAATTCACTATCGGAATCACTCAGATCCCTTGCACTAGTTGTGCGTCTTTGTGTTGTCTCCATGTCTTCAAGTCTTGCTTGGAGATCACGCATTTGTCTTTCCATTTCTGGATTGACTACCTGCCTGCCTCTTCTTCGCACCTCCCTGTCCTCTGGATCAGGTGATTGTCTTTCTCTCCTGGGCAGCATGGAGAATTTATTTCTCTCTGCTACAGAAAGCAAGAGATATTCCCGCTCTGATACCACTTGATGGCAACGCAACCCCTTCACCACCCACAGGTCGGAAGGTCCACGTGCTCTCATAGGATCTTCTTTCTCCTCAGCCCGAAGAACTTGAATGCTCTTCTAATTCCTTTTCGGGAATTTTCCTTACCCACAACAACTCTTCAAAGATTTCCTTTAACAGTCGGGAAATCAGAATTCGCGATTTCGCGAATTTTGTGGTCGTGTGTTTTATGCCTCCCGATTCCCTGAAATCTGACGGGATTCAATGTTGACCTTTTCCCCGGCTATCGAGATTCCTCTTATCGTGATTTCACCACTCGCGATGTCAACAAATGGAATTTCCAAACTCCGAACCCCGATGTGTTGATCCTCCGATGCACACGTGCGTTGACTATTCAATGGTCCCGTTACCTTATCGGGATTTCAGAATTCGCGGGATTGTGAATCCTAATGACAATGGATTCGAGACTTTCCCTTTCCCGATCCCCGATATTATGCCACCTGTCCTCCGCTAACTCCAGTCGTGGCCCACTCAACTCTTCCATCGGGATATCGCGGATCGCGATTCCAATTTTAAATAGTTTCTTAACTTCAAAAACTCTGATGCCCCGAACTCCGACTCCTTTGAATCTCCTGACACATGTCTCCAATGATGGATGGTTCTGGGCTTATCGGGATATCACGGATCTCGATTCCTGATGCTGTGATTTCTTCACTCCCAGAGTTCCCGAAATGTCGAACCCCGACTTCTCTACTCACTAGGGTTTAACCCCGGTGCAGCTCCAACCAAACCTAATGGTTGACGGAAATTCAACTGTTGATCCAATGGTTCACCAGCCTTTTGAGCTTGAACTCTAATGTGTCCATAAACTCCTCACTAATATGTTGGATCTGATGGCTGGCGGAATTTCCACGAGTTCCCTCCACAAGATCTTGACCGTCGCTTCTCTCTCCTTGAGGATTTCCTAGTGTGAACCCTTCTGTGTAGTCCTTCAACAGGTTTTGAAGGCTCCACTTCTTCTAAGATTTTTCCAGCTTCTCAACCTCTTTGAATGAGAATCCTTTATCTCACTCCTTGTGGCAACTCTGTAAACACTTCCAGTGTTCAGCCTCCCCTGACTCTGCGCACACCTGCAGTAGCAGTTCTTCACTTTCGATGCTTCGCTCAGAATTGCAACTCTGAGACTTCTCCCTGGCCTGCGCACTCCTTGCACAGCACTGTGCCTAACTACACCTTCGAGGAAATGAGTACAAAAGCTACCTCTAATTGAACCCCTCTGTCAATGCACTCCTTGCGGACAAATTTGACTACACTCCTTGTAGGAATCCTCTGGATCAATTAGAGAAACAATTGAACCTCATTCACTCTTCCTCACAGACTTCAATTCCACCATGAAATCACATACATAGCATATAAAATCAAATGTAAGACAGGAAGCAAACATTCATGAGCATAACATTAATACACAGAGAAACAACACAAACCATGAATTTGAATCAAAGTTTTCTTCTATTAATTCAAATACCTGTACATGGGTGTTCTTCATACACAGTTCTCTGCATGCTCCCTCTTCCTGCTTCTGAATTGATAATCATACAATGATACAATGAGGGTGTCTATATCTGTTTCCCTCCTAGACACTAAAGCTATCAAATCTAAAATTAAATTCCTATCTACCAGCATTAACTACATTAAATGTCGACTATCTACTAAAGGACAAGAGCTTAAGGGCTCAAGGTCCATTTACAATATACCAAGGTGCCTCCTCTTAAATGATTCATTTAAGGTTTTGCACAACAATTTCCAAGTCAATTTCAAAATTTTCACTGGTTTGTCCAGCTGTTTTCCGCTTCCGCGTTGGCTCGCTTGAGGTGTTGGTGATGCTCCTACATCAGTTATGTAAGCAAGGCATATTAGTGGATACTTCCAAGATTGTAGTGGTTTTGGATTTACAGCCACCCACATCAAAAAGATAGCTCATAGAAACTCTAGTTCATACAGGATATTACAGGAAGTTCATCAAGGGTTATGCACAGATTACAACATCTATGAAGAAGTTGTTGAAGAAAGAAGTGAAGTTCCAGTGGAATGAGAACTATCAGAAGGGTTTGGATACATTAAAGCATAAATTAGTGACCACACTAATTTTGATCTTCCTAGATCGGAAGAAGGAGTTCCATGTTCATGTGGATTCATCATCCATAGCTTTGGGCGCAATCCTATCTTAACTAGGGGAAGGATACATAGATCTCCCAATTGTTTTTTCAAGTAGGAATTTTTCCATAGCAAAGAAGAATTACACCACTATAGAATGAGAAGGAATAGAAATGATATATGCACTACAAAAGTTTAGACATTACTTATTGAGTTCTCATTTTAATGTGTACACAAATTGTTCTACACTAAGATACTTAGTGAACAAGTCAGTGTTGGGGAGAGAATATGCATATGGTTGCTGTTGTTCCAAGAATATGATTTTGAGGTTGTTGTGAAACTAGGGAAGTTGAGTCCAGGACCATATCACTTATTGTGCATACTCTTAGGAGAAGATGCAGGGAATTTAGATGACATCTTTCTAAATGCACAATTATTTTCAATTAAAATGGTGGATGACTACTTTGTAGAGATTGTGAGGTTTTTAAGTACAAGAATGGCTCCGTCAAATATGAAGGTTGCACAAAAGAAACAGTCAGTGGTTAGAGAAGAAAACTATCAATTAATTGTAGTTAACTTATACAAGTTAGGTGCGGATGGAATATTGAGATGATGTGTTTTAGATCATGAAAGGCTAATGATACTCTCAGAATCAAATGAAGGAATCACAGGAGGACATTACGTAGGTAAAGAAACAATGCAACAGATTTTGCGCATGGGACTCTAGTGCCCCACACTTCATAAGGACGTTAAAGAATATTGTCATGCATGAAATGTTTGTCAAAGAGTGGGAAATCCATCTAGAAGGGATGATATTCATTTACACCCATAGGTTACGTTGCAAGCATTTGATAAATGGGAAGTGTACTTTGTTGAGCCAATCAACCACCAACGAGAAGATCAGGAGCTAGGTACATAATCACAACGATAGATTATTTGACCAGATGGGAAAAAACAACACTAGACATAGATTTCACTGCGAAGACTACTGTGAGGTTTCTATTTGAGAATATAGTTAAAAAATTTGGATGCCCACGCATTTTAATTAGTGATAAAGGAATGCACTTCATCAATAATACAATTGTAGAATTCAGTGAGGAATTTAAAATTCTTCATAAGAGGAGCATGCCATAGCACCCTCAAGCCAATGGGACGGTAGAGTATTTTAATAAAATTCTGTAGAATGCACTAACAAAGAAATGCAATGTAGGGAGAAATGATTGGGACTTAAGGGTTCCTCAAGTATTATGGGCATATAGGAATAAGAGCAAAAAATTGACAGGACATACACCTTTTAAGTTGGTATATGGCCAAGAAGCAGTCATGCTAATGGAATTTATTGCTCCTAGCCTACATGTTGTAGCAATTACTGAACTTTCAGATTCTAGCATAGTAGAGGAGAGATTGTCACAGTTGGTTCATCTTGAGGAAGATTGCTTTGTTGCAGGTTTTTATCAACAAGTTCAGTAGGAAAGAGAAACAACATGGCATGATAGACATATTAGGAAAAAAAAGTTTCAAGTAGGGAACTTAGTATTACTATACGCCAATAAGTTTATGCATCATTTAGGAAATTTTCAAATTCATTGGTTTGGACCATATTTGATTCAACATGTGACGAAGGCAGGTGTTGCACAGTTGGAAACACTAGATGGAGAAGCCCTGGGAGTTATGGTGAATGGAAGTCGGGTAAAACTCTATAGAGACGGTCGATCATCTGTGTATTAATATGAAATGAACAAGAACCATTGTATTATAGTAGTGTATTATAGTAGGAAAATACAAAAATAAAAAGAAGTGGAAAATAAAAATGAAAAAAGAAGGGAAAACGAGAAAAAATTGAAGCTACAATGAGCATAAGGGAGCAGAAAAAGTGAGTGGTGCACAACTAAAAGAAACAACGCAAAGACAGTTAGGTATTCACATAAGAAACACATGGAACAGGACCACATTGATTTTTAAAGGTATTAAAATGTTGGAAACACATGTTACAAAATGTTAATGACAAGTCATAAAGACAAAACATAGTCATAAATGGAAACAACCGCCATGAATCATGATAGACTGGAAATAGGAAGTACAAATCCAATGGAAGATATGGTAATAAAGAAACATTAAATCAAGCATTTATCACATTATTGGATGATGAGATAGTTAATGTAGGTACAACGACTAAGTCAACTAGAAGTAATCGTCTCACAGAAGCCCACAACAATACTACAGGGCTTGCACATCATCATTGCATTTGAGATGTGGTTATGTGTAGAATCAACATCAAGCGAGTTGGAAAAGGTAGCCACAGAGAAGATATAGCTTCAGAAAGAGTATACAACGGTTGTAAAGGATAAGAGTGAAGTTGAGGAAAAGGGTGACAGGATGTTGAAGGAGAAGGCTTATTTCATCATATTTTGTCTTGTTTTAGTTTGGCTAACATTGTTTTGTAGGTACACAACCTTGGAAACCATTTACCATCTACAAAGGCTCTCTCCTCAAGCTTTAATTTCCTCTTTACCTTGACTTGTAAGGGTTTTCTTCTAGATCCTTACTTCTGTCCTTGAAACCCCCTAGGGTCACCCCATGAGGGCTTCACCTTGTTAGCCAATATATTATCATGTTCATTCATAAAGGGGGTTTTTAAATTTTGAAAAATAGGGTCAATATATTATAGGTATTGGGGGATTTCTTTGGTATGAGGGGGATTTATAAGAATTTGGGGGGTATATAAATGGGATTCTAGGAAAATTGGGGGATATATAGTAAAAATAATGGGATTTTAATTGGAAATATATATTGGGAGTAGGTTAAACAAAAGGATTTTAGGAGTTATTCTTCAATATCCAGTGAAATTAGGGGTATTCTTTAATATCCTACGAACAAATGTGCTATTTCATAGGTTCACTAAGTGGAGACCCTATGACTCACTCAGGAATCCTCCCTTGTGTTGGACTTGTCCTTCACTAAAATTAGGGGCATATATATTGAGGTGATAGTGATAGGTGTCCCTATTTGTGTCTCAAACTTGTTTCTTGGGTTATCCAATTTTCCCAAAATACAAATTGTGCGATAATAGACAACATTTACTACACCTTGGGGTAATTACATGTATGACAAAATTCCTTTCAGTTTGATAAATGTAGGGGAAAGTTTTCAAAGGAAAATGGACATAGAATTTGTAGGATAAAAGGATAGATTCATTGTCATATACCTGGATGACATGACTATTTTTTCAAAGATAGATGAGGATCACATTAAGCACCTAAAACAAACCCCAAAATTCCAAGAATGATCCAAAAACTACAATAGGATCTGCAAGCTTCTCCAGGGTACTCATGGCACCAGGACGAGCTTTGTTATAAAGGTCTCCTCTATTTAAGAAAAAATTCAAACCTTAAATCCACCGCGCTCTTTGAGTTTCATGCTTCACCTACAACTTTGAATTATGGTTTTACCAAAACCTATGAACAGGTCAAAAGTTCATTTTTTTGGGACAGTATGAAAAAAGACATTCACACCTTTGTGGTTGAATGTGATACCTATCAACACAATAAGGGAGAGATGGTCAAAGCCCCAGGAACACTCCAACCACTTTTGATCCCACCTACAAATATTTCTATGGACTTAATTGTTGTCTTACCTAAATCAAGAAATAAGTAAGTCATCATGGTAGTAGTGGATCATCTTTCCAATTATTCTCATTTCTGTGCTCTTCAACACCCATTCACAACATCCATCGTAGCTCAATTTTTTATGGATAATATATTCAAACTCCATGGCATGCCTCATTTTATTGTTTCTGACCGTGATCCAACTTTCACCAGTGCTTTCTGGAAAGAATTGTTATGACTCTAGGGAACCCAATTACATCTCAACAAAACATATCATCCTCAGATTGATGGACAAAATGAAGTAGTCAACAAGTGTTTGGAAACCTATTTGAGGTATTTTGTATCTGATAAACAAAATTAGTGAGTTCAGTGGCTATCCCTTGTTGAATGATGGTACAACACTTATTACCACATTGCCACTTGCATGACTCCCTTTGAAGCAGTCTATGGACAATCGCCACCTTCAGTTGTATCATACATGCCCAGTATCTCTAAGGTTCAGCAGGTGGATCAAAATCTTACAGTCTGCATGGCCATCCTCTGTACTCTCAAAGAAAGTTTGGTCATGGCTCAAAATCACATGAAACAACAAGTAGATCAGGTCCATTATGAATATGAATTTCCTAAAGGGGACCAGATGTTTCTTCATTTTCAGCCTTATAAGTATACTTCACTCAAATCCCAAAACTATCATAAACTCATCCCCAAATTATATGGTCCTTACCGTATTCTCAAGAGATTGGGGCGCGTGGCATACCAGTTAAAGTTTCCCAATCACTCTAAGGTCCACCCTATTTTCATGTTTCCTTATTCAACAAAGTTCTCGGCACTAAGTGCCATACTCAGACCAGTTTGCCTGAGTTGGATGAAGAATATTCCATTTAGTTGCAGTCACAAGCAGTCTTGGACTAATGTGAGCGTCATCTTCACCAGCGAACTATCAAGGAAGTTCTAGTTTAGTGGAAGGACACACAGCCAGAAGATGCCACCTAGGAGCCGACTACCATTCTGTTGCAATTTCTCATCTTAAGCCTTGAGGACAAGACTGTTTTTAAGGGGATGGGTAGGCTCAGGACCTAACCTTCTTAACCCCTCACGTATGTAGAATAATAAATTTTCCATGTAATAAAGACCGATATTAATAAGGCCTAGTGATAAGGAAGAATAAGTCAATTGTAAGGCCTAGTGATAAGGAAGAATAAGTCAATTGTAAGGCCTAATAGAAGGTTCAACTTCTAGAAAGATCTTCCTCTAGATTGTTCTTTTGGTAGATAGATTTAATATAAATAAGAGTCGAGGGCATGAGAAGTCTTTTTCTTGAGAATTATTGTAATAGAGCGTTGCTCTGCTAGAGGCTACCCCATCGAAGAAGCAAGTGAACATCATTTCCTATCAATAAATATATTATTTTGGTGTTGTAGTTACTTATATTTTGTTGTTTTAATGTTATTCTCTGACATACTTATGTTTATGTTATTATAATAAATCTGGCACCTAACACACTCACCCATTCTTTTCGTCAAATGAATCAAGTAGGTATGTTACTGTATGATAGAACATACCGAACTCCAATTTATGAGATACATTATGACTTCCTCACATATGCAAAAAGTAAACACAACAATGAGATTTCATGAAAATGGCATAATGAAACCACATGCTAACGAAAAGAGATATGGAGAAGATGCATAGAAAACAAAAGACAAGTAAAGAACTTTGCACCACCCTATTGAATATTTCTTAACCATTAGGCCCACACAGGCTATATAAATTTTATTTAAAGTGTATGATTTTTTTAATTAAAAAATGTTAAACACATTATTAAAAATCACCCTAACTATTACACATTATGATACTAATTTGTTTATATTAAAAATCACTTTTCTAATTCGTTTATACTAAATCGCTTTAAGCATTATATAATCGTATCAATCATTCATAAGGATAAAAAAATATCTAATTATATATATTAAAAGACAATTTGTATGGTTTTAATACATCATATAATTTTAGAAATGTTGGGTAGTTATATTCTTTGAAGTGGGAACTTAGTTTAATTGGTTGGCTAGTTGACGTGGATCAACTAGGTAAACGTTTGATTGGATGGTTAAGTCAAGTTGATGGTCTAGTTAAGTCAGAGGTAGGGTCAACAACTTGAGTTGATTGGAGGTTGTAGGAGGTCAAAAAGTGATCAACTAAATGGTTGACTGGTAACAAACTAAAAGACCAACTGAATTTTGAACCGACGGTTGACCATAATAGAATCCCTGGATTCATGGGATTGCAACTAATCATCTACATGGATTTGTAATTATTTCTTGGGTGCCATGAATTAGGGTTTTTCATGTTGTAAAACCTATAAATATGACATCATGTAATACTATTAAAGGTGATAAAAATCTTGGATTTGAGAGGTTTGTAATGGTCATGAAGATGTAAGTTGAACTGGTTGTAGAGTTGTTCTTGTGTAAATCAAGAGATTACGATGATGAATTGGTCTTAGGTGTGGACCAAGGTGAGTCATGTAACTCTTTATTTTGTGAATGTGTAAGACAACAAAGGAGCAAGAGTTTCTCAAGCATTGTTGGATTTCTTGATTAAGGGTTTCAAGGGTAAATCTTTATGTATCGTGTGTGATTGTCATTTTTTATTTCTATTTAATTATGTTTTCTATTTATTTGTTGGTTTAGTGTAAGTGTATTTCTAACAAGTGGTATTAAAATTAGTTCATTAGCTCAAGGTTAAATAGATCTTGGATCTGAGAAGATATAAATTGAAGCAGATCTTGGCTTCAGGGTTACACGTTGGTCACTGATGGTTCAACTGATTCTTGGATCTATACTTAACCTAAATCCAACAAGAGTTGTAAGGAAGTGATCTATAATTTGTGCTTAAAATAATGGCAAGCAATTTGAGGATAGAGATTGAAAAAATTTAATGGCCAAAATTGTGAGTTGTAGAAGCTTAAAATGGAATATCTCCTTGTATATTGAGAGCAATGGGTCACTGTGAGTCTTGGAAAAATTTTGACGGGTATGTCGAAAGGAAAAGTGGGAAAAACTCAAAAGTAGGGAAAGGAGTTCAATCTAACTTTGTATTGCATATTTGATATTGTTGAATGTATAAGGAGAAGACACTGCAAAGAAATTGTGGGATAATTTAGGAAGCTTGTACCAGTCGATATCCCTGGTAAACAAGGTGTTCCTTCAAAAGAAATTGTATCTTGTAAATATGAGTGATGGGAGCTCAGTAATAGAGAATTTGAATGCATTCAATACTATGATAAGTCAATTATTGTTTGTGGATATTAAAATCACCAAGGAGGAGATATTTATCAGTTTGTTGTGCTCTTTTCTAGATTTATGGGATAACTTAGTCATGGATATTGGAAGTAATACAACTAAATTAATTCTTGAATACATGGTTACATATATTCTATCAGACGAAATGAAGTGGAAGAACATGGAAGGATCGACCAAATATGCCTTGGTGGTGAGAGGTTGGCCAGTTGATAGAGGTAAAGGTAAATTCTCTGATCGATTGTGTAAGTCAAAGAGTAGATCTAAATCCCTAGTTAAATAAAAAATAAGATGTTATAAGTGTGGTAAATCCATGCATTAGAAAAGGTACTACAAGTGGAAGGATGGTGAGAAGAATCAGGGACATAATGAGCATCAATCAACTAAAGAAAAGACTTCTCCAGATAGAGGAGGAGACGTGTATCTCGCGTTGACTAGTACAAAGTCAGAGCATGATGTTTGGTTGAGCAACTCAGGTTCATATTTTCATATGACATCTCATAGTAAATGGTTTTGTGAATATTAGAAATATGAAGGAGGATATGTATTCTTGGGGGACAACTCGACAACCAAAATTTTTGGATGAGGAATAGTCTAACTAACGCTACGGGATGGGAGGAGTAGAAATCTTCCAATAATGTTGCATATTATGGGTTTGAAAATAAATCTCATATCTACCAGCAAAATGAGTGATGCAAGTGTGCACACTTTATTTCAAAATGATACACTTAAAATGGCCAGGGGAGCGATGGTATTGAGGAGAGGATTTCGGTTTAGAACCATGTACAAGTTGTTGGGAAGTGTCAACTCAAATTGATTCAATATCATAGTTGTTCATAATGTTGACTCGACTGCAATCGATTCAACTATGACTAACTCAACTATTCCTTTTTTATTCGACCCAACCATGTTATGGCACCAGAGGATGGGACACATTTGGGAAAAAGTACTTCGAGCTATGCACATAAAAGGTATGGTTGAAGGTTTTCCTAATTGTATTTTAGAAGTCAATTTTTGTGAACATTGCATATATTGAAACAAATTCGTGTGAGATTCCCATATGGATCTACAAGGGAAAAAATGATTTTGAAATTGATACATAGTGGAGTGTTTGGGCCTATACCAATCCCATAACTAGGAGGATCTATTTATTTTGTTTCCTTCATAGAATATTTCTCTAGGAAGACATGGATATATTTCCTAACAAATAAATATGAGGTATTTAATAAGTTCAAAGAGTTTAATTCTCTTGTGGAAAACCATACAAATAAGAAGATTAAGGTGTTGATAAGTGACAATGGAAGTGAGTTTTTTGGTAAGGATTTTGAGCCATTTTGCAAGCAATGTGGCATAGCATGCCAAAATAGCACACCATATATACCCCAGTAGAATGGATTTTCCAAAAGAATGAATAGGACGCTGATTGAAAATGAAATGAGCATGCTTAGTGGTGACAGACTCGCACAAAAATTCTAGGCAAAGGTAGTTGACATTGCATGATATTTAGTAAATATGTATCCTTCATCAGCGCTAGTTGACTCAACTGCACATGAGTTATGGTTTGGAAAGAATCCTTCTCTTTCACATCTCATAGTATTTGGTTGTGATGCATTTATACATGTTCCCAAGAAAAGAGGAACAAGATGGACAATAAGGCATTCAAGTGTATTTTCATTGGTTACAAGGATGGAATGTTTTGGCGAGTGGCTGTAAGACCCTAGGTTCATTTTATTCTACCAACAAACCCTATGGACATTGATCCTTTCATCATCACCTACATGCAAGTGAAGTCTCACCCGAGGCATCTATTGGGGCTGTAGGAACCAAGTTTCTACAAGGAAGAGGGGATGGGAGGTGATCATCATATTCATTCCTATTTATCTACCTTGTGTGCAAGATCTTGTGTCTCTTTTCCCTTATTTAATTGGTAAATCCAGTTATACAACACCATTAAACTACATATTGAAACATAAACTATTCACTATAGCATTCATAATTATTTTTCATCAATTATCTAGCAACATATCTATATCTAGATGTGCACAAGTAGAACATCCATAAATAATCACACAAAAATACATTCAGACATATAATTTAACGCGGTTCACCCAAAATTTGGGCTACATTAAGCCATAAATAGTGGCACATTAACCCTTACTCAGGGCATATTACATTACTATTTTTATTTTATTTATGTTGGCTTGGGTCCATTAGTTGTAATTGTACCTCCCAGACTCCTATATATACCAAGGAGACCTTTTCATTTGGAATCATCTTTTATTGTGAATTCTTTTGATGTATAAGGAGGTTTCCCCCTCAAAGAGGCTTATTATCTGAATTTATCTCTTTTTCAAGGCATGGAGTACTTTTTCTAAGTTTTTTATACTATTTTTATATTTGGTTCTTAACATTTGGTATCGGAGCTAGACAATCCTCGGGACTGGCTTATTCAAAACAAGCCTTCCTGGAAATTTTTGTACAAATTTGTTTCTAGAAGGTTTTGAGATATGGAAATTATGTGGTGTAGAGGAGACATATAGATATAAATTGGGTCCAAATTTCAGATCTTGGTTCATTATATTTTTGGAGATACATTATGTTCAAGTTAGGGTTTTTTACTAGTCCTAAAACTAGTCTGAAACAGGTCGTCTTGGAATTTTCACTTCCAATTTATTTTGGCTTGGTTTAAGGTTTTAAAATTGTTACACTATGAAGTTATAATTGTTAAGTAGCTCCTCAGCAGATC
>CBVK0100413597.1:0-19500 GCA_900067695.1 Picea abies
GGTATAAACACGGCTGAAAGCAAGGACCTCTAAATCAGGAAGATAATCAGGCTCCACAACCAACATTTTTTTTATAAAACCTACCATTTTTTTAATTTTTCATTATTGGTGCAATCTAATCATATTACCAAATTGATGCTATGGTAGTATATATTCAATGGTATGTCGAATACTAAGGAACATGGCGATGGTTTTTTTTTTAAGTTTCCTTGATTTCTTTTTCATTTTTACCATCCATCAATGTTTCCATGCCTTATATATGTTGTGTGTTTTTCCCTGTACCCTTGACCCTTTGTCCCATGCTTATGAATTTCTATATTACTTTGCAATATTCTTCCACAATGGATTTTAATTCAATTTAGGATTTTACAAAATCCCTATAGATTTATTTTATGATTTCTACAATGACTATGTCTTCGTGATGGAGATGCGAGCATGTAATTTTATTGTTACCACTTCACACACACACACACACACAATTTCATTTATATAATTTTCCCTTATATCATTGGTGCAACTGAAATTGTTTTCATGCACAAATGGTTGATGTGTGTACACAAAAAATCACACACTATTTGTATACTCCATATCAACACACCGGTCATTGGTGTGTCTAGTCAATATAAACACATTGGAAAAGCATGACACATGTATCTTGACATTACAATGTGCTGACATAAAATTATCACGTCACCAATGGTGGTCCTAGACATCATTTGGTGCACCAATTCATGTAATAAAATGAACTACATTGAAATATTTTGCAGTGAATTTGAGTTTATTGCATGCACTAGTGCATATTGTAATGTACTTAATATCTAGCATAAACAACAAAACATAACCCTTGCATTGATAATTCCAAAAGATAGAGCAATGTTCATGGACCTCTTTGAGGGGGAAACATATCTGAATTAGATCTTGGAAAATGTTTGTAAATGTTGTAAATAAACATATATATATTTGTATTTCATATTATTTTGTCTTCTGGCAAAATGGGAAGGCAAAAGGAATAGTTGTGATAGCTGGCCTTCCAAGAGAAGCCTATTAAAAATAATGAGAGTTGTAATGAAGGGGGAAATGAGGGGATATGCAAGGAGAAATAGGGAAGGGAAGTAGTAGAAATTAAAGCTCGAAGAGGGAAAATTGCTTGAGGTTGAGTGGATGAAGGAGTTAATGTGCCTGTCCACTCTAAGTGAAGGTGTATCTAAGCCATGGCATCTATAATTTTGTTCTTCACTATGAGTAACAATACGCAGAGTCTATGTATAGCTCACCCCTTTGTAATTTTCTCCTGAGAATAATAAAATAATCCCATTTAAATGCTAACATATGTGAGTTAATGGTTTTTGTTCTCTGGGTACTTTTGTTATGAGTTTCATTGCTCTATGCATATGTTGTTGAGGTAAATTTCCATCCTGTAGAACCCACACATATAATTTGTTATTGTTTGGGAGTTTTTTTTTTCCCCACTGGATGTATGTAGCATTATTTTTCTGCCTGGGCGAATTTAAACTTACATGGGTGAATTTTAACTTACCAGGCTGAATGTTTAGAGTCCTCAATGTTTTTTACTTGTTGTGGGATATAGAAATCTACCCAGGGAATTTTTATTGATTGTGGGGTTCCAAGATCTCCCACCAAACATTTTAAAATTGTGGTGGATTTTTAAATTCTCCCCGGTAAGGGTATTGGTTGTTGGAGAGAAAATTATCCCTCTAGATAGTCATTTGGACTATTTTCTTGACTTGTTCCACCTGGTTACTCCGCCCCCACATTTTGTTTTTCATTTTCCTCATTTGTATTCAGCCAACAATGATGTTTATTTGAACAGGATTTCCATTGGGTCGATTTGCCTCCTTTGGTTGACCAGACAGTGATCGACCAGACTAGCAAAGAAATCGACCGACCCCTCATTACTCAACTCAACTTTCGGGTGCTTGAATTCCCTTTCACTCACTTGACTTGACTTGCCTCTTCCGACCTGACTTGCAGATAGTCGACTCACCTCTCATCCAATCGAATTTGACTTTATCTTTGACATGAATTCCCTTAATTTTTTCGACGAGTTTATTATTTGGTCAACTCGACTGATTGACATATTGCAAGGATTACATCCATTCGAAGAGGATCAAGATAGAAAGAATAATTTTCTTCTACAACAGAATATGTGTTGGTGAGACAGATAAGTCATATTCCCACTATTTACGGATTAGATGGTATCAGAGAAGGTTCTGAAGGCTTGGAAAACACCTTTATGGTAAATACCTGTAGCAAGTGACAAAATAATGGGAAAACATTGGTTCTAGGACTACAGAGAAGCATATCACCTTCAATGGCGGGGAATCATCGTGAAGAAGATGGCATGGAATACCTAGAGTTCATATTGGCTTGGCTGAAGAAAAGAATTGCTACATTGATAGAGTTGGTGACACAACTGCTAGTAATGAAGGTTAAGGAAGCACACTCAGTAGAGATTGAGGATGAAGGACACATGGCTGACCTGAAATGTTCCAAAGATGAGATTCTTGGAAGCTTAGGTAATGAAAACAACTTGTATTCATATTCTAATGTTCCTTTCAAATTTGAAGTGAAGGTAGAAATACCCATGTTTAATGGAAAAACTAATGTTGAATCCTTGGATAGTTGGTTGAAACAATTGGAAGTTTACTTTGGGCTTTATCAAGTCTAAGAAACACCACATAGTTCCATTTCCTATTTGAATATGACTGAACATGCTTTGTTGTGGTGGGATATTTATGTGGATGCACTGAGGATAGGAAAGAATCCCATGATGATGAAATGGGAGGACTTCAAGGAATTAATCAAGCCACAATTCTATCCCATAAGCTAAAAGGAGTAAAAAATCATGAAGTGGCAGTACCTTCGATAGGAACAGGGAAAAGGAGTGCAAGAATACATTTCTAAGTTCAGGAGACAAAACATTAGGTTGGGTATCTCTTTGGAAGATCCGTGGGTGGTGATTAAGTACGTTGGAGAAATTTTCAACCATATCCAAAGACAGTTGCAACTTCATGGTATGGAAAGCATAGATGAGGCAAGAAAGAAGGATCTCTACATTGATTTGGACTCTAGGAAAAGAAAACAACACATGGGCCAAGAAGAAACCAACAAGAAAAGATTCAAGAAGATAGAAACTGCATCTGACAAAAGGAGGGATCCTAATAGGAATTGCAAACATTGCAATGTGGATGGGTGCATGGAAGAGAAGTGTTGGACACTTCATCCAGAATTGCATCCAAAGTGGCTAAATTCCAAGGGGAAAGCAAAGGCATCTATCGATACAAAAGAAGAGGCAATAGAAATCACCTATGATCTAGATGAATTCATAGTTTACACCACATTGTAGTAGCCAAGGGAAAGTTGAGATAAACATGTGCTATTCTGAATCAAAGTTCAAGTGAAGAACCAGAAGGTGAATGCCTTATTTGATAGTGGTTCTCAATGTAATCTAGTTTCCTAAACATTAGTCGATGAGCTTGTTCTAGAAACATATGATATATTAAAACCAAGTTCACTAGTATGTTTGCAAAGGAAAATTGTTATGAGAATCACTCAAAGATGTAAAATCAAGTTTTCCATTAGTGCCAGCTATGTTGATGAGTTAGAATGTGAAGTTTCACCATTGGATTCTTGTGAAGTAATGTTGGGTAGCCCCTACTTATGGGATAGGTATTCTATTGATCCAGGTGGATATCGGTGGCCACCCACCTTTTCCAACTCGCTCAAAACAGTTTTATGGAAATTTTGGCAATTTACTATTTTTAGCACTTTTAACTTCTGGGGCCATTTTGAGGGCCTAAATGAATTTTTTTAAATATTGAGCTTCTCAATCATATTTAAATGCATAATTGATCCCCCAAAATGAATCTATTCGACTATACCTTTCCAACGGGCTATCGTGCAACTAAAACAAAGATCATATGCAAAATTTATGACCCCGAGAAGTTGATGTATTGACTTACCCAAACGGGGCCCACATGAATTTTGGCGCTTCATCTCCTAGGGTTAGATTTTTGGATGTCTATGGTTTTTGAAATTCCTATTTATTGTAAAAATTCCTTCATAGCTTCATTGTAATCATATTCTTGTGAATGAGCATAGCCGTCACATCTCTTCTCAGAGATAAGCCACCACCATTCCAACAAGCTTGTTTTCCGCTGCATTTTACAGTTTCAGCTTATTTCGTTATTGAATAGTAAACCAATTTTACTGTACCTCTATTATTCTATGTTAAGAATATTTTAATAATCTATATTTGTGTTGTTCTGATCATAAAATCCAGATCAGTGGTATCACAGAAGTCTGCTCCTTGTCATCTTAATGCATGTCCCCAACGAGGTCAGGGTACAAAGAATTGGGTCTCAAGCTTGTTTCTCTTGAGGAAAAAAGCTCTCACACGCCCAAGCGACCTCTCATGGAAAGAGAAAATAAATATGATGGGACAAGAGATCCTTTCAAAATATTTCTATAGGAATCCCTCACGCAACAGAGGAATGAGATGATGGATAGTTTCGCATAAATTCTTCGGTGGCTACCAGCAGGCAACGCATCTTCCTCGAGAAAGGCGTCGCCCCCTTCAACGTACAAATAAACTTATATATTCCTATATTTGAAGTTCAGATAGATGCATATGTTGTAGACAAGTGGTTGAATCTACTAGAAGGGTATTTTTTGTCCATAGCTTTTCGAATAGAGAAAAGATTACTTTTTCACTCCTCAAAGCCATCCCCCATGTCAAAGATTGGTGGGAAACTTTATGTGATCAAAAGGAAACATAGGAACCCGAATTATTTACAGTAATAGCCACCTGGGAATTCTTTAGGGATTCCATTAAGGAACAATACTACCCTATCGAAAGTTATGATGACTTGTATACCAAATGGACCACACTGCAGCAAGAAAGAGACCAAGCAATGCCAGAGTTCAAAAATATATTCCATACATTGTGCACCAAGGTAGGTATCAAATATTCAAAGAGACATCTGGTGCTCAAGTATCGCAGTGATTTGCATAGATATATCCACACTGAAATGGAATTTCTGGACATCTTGTCCTTGGGTGTGGCCTACCAATATGTCATCAAAATCGAGCAGAAGCTCAAACAAAAGACACGGCAATTTGGGCCTAGGAACCCCTCACAGAAAAATACAAGAAGGGGTGACCACAACCCACAAAAAAAAGGACAGATAAAATATGTACAATATCAAGACAACCAGTCCAAGCCGCAAGAAAATAAGGACACCAGAAAGACAAAGAAAGATACTGGGAAGTGGTGCGACTTCCATAAGAGCCCTTCACATAACACTGTTGATTGTCACTCAAAGCAGTCGTTGGTGGCCGAAGTGAAAGCCTCTCAATTAGATGTGGGTTCTTACTCTGAGTCAAAACCAGAAAGGGGAAGACAGATCATTGATGCGGAACCCAGTGCCATCGTTGCTACCACCAAGCTCTAGCCTGGTGAACCAGATGAGCCAGAAGAAGGAAAGCGCCTCTTCCATTCATAGGTGTGGGTAAAAGGCACCCTGCTGCAGTTCATAGTTGATAGAGGTAGCCAGAAGAACCTCATATCAACAGAGTTTGTTAAGCAGCTTGCCCAGCCGAAAACACTGCACCCACAACCCTACACCATTGGATGGCTCTGCCAAGGAATCGATCTCTGCGTTAGCCAACAGTGTTGATTTTCGTACGTCATCAAGCCCTTCAAAGATGAGGTATTGTGCGATGTTGCTCCTCTTGAAGTTTGTAATGTTCTTTTAGGCCAACCTTATTTATGGAAACGTCATGTTGTATATGAGTCTAGGGATTGTAGTGTTATTATTACTTTGAACAAGAAATTGTACAGGATACCCGAGGCAGTCCCTCCTAGTTTTATTTCCTTGATCTCTTCCAAGCAATATAAGAAGTTCATCTCTCAGACCAGGAAATTTATCTTCTTCGTGATTCACTCTTAGAGTGAGTGAAATATCACAGCCACATCCAGGGCCTCTACGGACGATCTCTCCACACAACATAAGCATGTGGATAAGGTTGTGGAAGAATACACATATATCTTCTCCTCTTCTATCGGGGTACCTCTGTACTGCCAGGTCAAGCATCCTGACGATCTAACCCCAAGTGCATTGCTTCCCAATGGGCCAGTCTACTGCCTCTTCTATTAGAAAATGAGGAGATCAAGAGGTAGATCCAAGAACTCCTCCGCAAGGGGCACATACATCCCATCTCATTGCCTTGTGGGAGCCCAATCGTGTTGGTGTAGAAGAAAGATGAGACCTGGCGACTCTGCATTGATTACTGGGCCCTGAATAAAATCGAAGTCTGAAATCGATACTCGATTCCCTGAATCGACGACCTCCTTGATCAACTCACAGGGTCCAAATACTTCATTAATATTGATCTGAAGTCTGGATACTACCCGGTCCCAATAGAACAGACAAATGTATGGAAGAACGCTTTCAACTCAGAAGAAGGTATTTTTGAATGGTTGGTCATGCCCTTTGGTTTGACAAATGCTCTAGCAACGTTTATGAGGATGATGGAATATATCCTATGAACTTTCACCAATACTTTTGTAGTG
The DNA here is from genome assembly GCA_900067695.1 of Picea abies. Taxonomy (NCBI): domain Eukaryota; kingdom Viridiplantae; phylum Streptophyta; class Pinopsida; order Pinales; family Pinaceae; genus Picea; species Picea abies. Next base: position 6,596 of record CBVK0100413597.1, read on the forward strand.
GTGTATCTGGATGACATCCTCATCTACAACAAGACTTGAGCAGAACACTTGCAACATATTCAGCATGTTTCGCACACCCTGCGGCAGCACAAACTATATGAAAACTTGGAAAAATGCTCCTTTGGCATGGACATGGTCCATTACTTAGGCTACATCATTGATTGACATGGTGTGCATGTGGATCCTGCCAAGATATAGGTCATCCGTGACTAGGCATCCCCAACCACACTCATTGAACTTCAGAGCTTCTTGGGCCTCGCCGATTTCTATCCTAGGTTCGTGTTGGGATTCTCTCATATCGCATGGGCCCTCAACCAAGTAACTAGGGGTGGCGGTAAGGTATAATATTTGTGGGGTTTGTCCCAACAACAAGCCTTCTATGACTTGAAGAATCATTTTTTCTCATCCCCAGTACTTTCATTACCAGACCTATAACATCCCTTTGAGAATGAGATAAATTCTTTAGACTATGTTGTGGGCATCGTTCTAACTCAACACGAACACCCCGTGGAATATCATAGTGAGACACTATCATATGTTGTCCATAAGTTCCCTACTTACAACAAAGAAATTTACTCCATTGTGAAAGCCTACCACCAGTAGAGACATTACATTCTTGGGAAGGAGATAATCATCCACACTAATCATAAGCCACTACAGTTCATGCAGACCCAAGGAAAATTGTAGAATGACCTCCATTAGAAGTGGTCCAGATACTTATAGAAGTTCCACCTCAACATCAAGTATAAAACAGGAAGCACCAACCAAGTTGTTGATTTCCTCAACTGACCTCCAGTTGTGACACTCACCACGGTGCTAGACTCTTGCGGCCATGAGACCTCTAGATGGCCCCACCTCTACGAGATAGACCCTGACTTCTCCACCACCTACCAAATGTTGGGCATGAACTTATTGGTTGTTAATTTCCATATTCAAGATGGGTTGTTGTGTTGTTTGGGCCATCTCTGCATTCCATCAAGCGAGCACGAGAAGCTGATTTGGGAAGCTCACTACAATCGGGTGGCAAGACACTTTGGCATCAAAAAGACAATGGCAATGCTACAGAAAAATTTCTACTGGCTGAAACTTCGACATGATGTCGACAAGTATATCAGGTCCTGCACCACCTGCACTATTTCCAAACTGACCACTAAGAAACAGGGCATGTACACCCCTCTTCCTACTCCTGACAAGCTATGGGAATCCATCTCAATGGACTACATGCCGGGCCTCCCGTACACCAAGAAGGAAAATGACTGTGTTTTGTGGTTTTTGATCGCTTTTCCAAGATGGCGATTCTAGCCACCTGCAAGAAGAACATCACAGCAAAATTCACTGCTAAGATCTTCTTTGAACGAGTATGGGTACATTTTGGGATCCCACAAACCATTATCTCAGACTGTGAAAGTTGGTTCCTCAGTACATTCTGGTCGAGCCTCTGGTCACTACTGGATACCTAGCTCACAAAATTCAATTCCTTCCACCCCCAGAAAGATGGCCAAACTGAGGTCGTCAATCAGATGATCGTACATATCCTGCGCATGTACAATTCAAAAAACCCTCCCACATGGGATGAGAGTCTTCCCTATGTCCCACATAGCTACAATCGAGCCTTGCATATCTCAATTGGCCACAACCCCTTTTAGGTGGGGTTGGGATTCCAACCATTGGGCCCAATGGATGTTTCACTACCCCTGGTGACCACCTTGGCCAACTCATCCCCTGATCCACTAGAAGCTGAGTGGATCCAACACATCTGCCAACAGGTTCAGGATATTCTATAGAAGTCTAATGCCAAGTATAAGTAGTTCCATGATCAACATCGGGTGCCACATAAGTTTTAGGTGGGAGATAAAGTTTGGTTTCACTTGCAGAAAGAACGCCTTATAGGGTCCCATCAGAAGCTTCACCCACTCTGTTATGGGTCGTAAAACATCACCAAGGCTATGGGTGAAAATTATTTTGAGCTCAACATTCCCTCTTTCCTTGGCCTACACCCAGTATTCAATGTGGCTCTCCTTCGACCATATTTCCCACCATTATTGGACACCTCAGATATAGCAGAGCAATTGACACCAATAGAGATCAACCCTGAATGCATGCAACAAGAATCCAGTGATCATATTTTGGACACATAGATCAAGGGAACTCGACAACAAAGGATCTATCTTTATCAGGTTGTCAAAGCAGGGCAGCTCCTACACCAAGGAAAGTGGCTCACCCGAGTGTTATTGGATAAATCGGTGAATGCAGACGTAAACTGATCTCCCTAGATCCACCTAGATCTAGAACAAAATGAGACAGGACATGGTGCTTTCCCTAAGTTTAATCATTGAATTTTCAATCAAATAAGAGATGAGTGACATACCTTTGAATATCGCTTCCTTATGTCTTTGTTGTCCCTACTTCCCTCTGATGCTCTTATGTTATTGACCCTACAATGGAACACAAACCAACCAAAGAGAAAGCAACAATAGTATGTTCAATGAAAAACTATACATGTGATCAAGGAGTCATGTAATAAAATGAGAATGATTTTATGGGAAAGAAACATGCCACCGTATTATATTAAGTAAAAGTGGAAGATACAACTGAAATGCCTTGATGTTGCAAGGTTCCCTTTTAGTGGCCCTTTTCTCCAACACACACACTTGCTTCAAACTTGCATGAATATGACCCATAATAGCTTGATGAAACAATGATGATCTCAAGCATCAATTGGGATAGAGTTCCTCACACAATCTTCAGCATATTCCTTACTTGATCTTGCTTGTTTTTTTCTTAACCTTTTCCATTAGAAATCCATCATTATATAGGAGAAGGAGATATGGTTAAAGATATTAGGATGATCCCACCAAATCATAGAATCTAGTAGGATCCCAACCATACAGATTCCACCTCATATTCTAGAATATTCTCTTATAGAATCTTCATGAACTTCATCCCTTTTCTCAGTCTTAAAACACTGTCGCACCTTGTCTATAGAGCAGCCTGCGAAAATTCCACAAGCTAGGTGTTATCACTGAAATTTCGTCCGCACATGGTTACGAGAACTCAGCATCGTCAAACAATAATGAAGTCATTCATGGCCCTGAATTAATATCACAGCATTCAAAAAGGTCAAAAACTATACAAAGTAGTGAAAAAATTGAAGAGCGCTTTACAGAAGTTGGGCGCACGCGCACATGCGCGGAACAGGAATGTAGAAAGCGTGCATACGTGCACGATGCGCGCATGTTAGCGCAAAAAGCCGCGCACCTACTAAACGGTGCATTTATGAATATGGTCAGCCTCCCAACCACTTATGGTTCAGCTCCCAAGCTGATTTGACCTCCAAATCCAAGCTGGATCCGAATGGTGGGCTGGTCAAAGACCTAAAAATGCCCTAAATGGCCTCTTTTCACACTACAAGGCAGTTAAACAAAATCCCAAAGCAATGCTATAAAAAGCCATGAATGCACCTCATTTTCTAAAGGAATTCAAAGTAATGTTATGCTGCCTAGATTGTTTTAAGGACTCCATCCTTGACAAGAACACATTGGCACCATTTCATTGAGCAATCCATCTCACCATTGAGTGGATTTGCAAAGAGTTCTTTCACCACCATTTTCATTTTCTTTGTTGTAAGAAGAGCTACTAGTGAGGGTCCAAGAGCCTTCCCTTGGAGGAAGAAGGGACTCATAGTCCCCTTTCTTCTTGGTGCTTTGTTTTCATCAATAGAGCAAGCCTCAAACATTGGTGACATGGGTCTTTTTGTTCTTGTTATCTCTATGTCCCTATGCTTATGATTTTAGTTTTTATTAGTTTAATTCTTAGTTATAGTTTTGTTTTTTCTTTCTCTAACTCTTTTCTCTATAGTTGTCATGTTCAGCAGACCCAACTGAGCTTGCAAGCACCTCTTATTTTCTCACCAAGGTGACGAAAGAGGCGCAACACTAGGTTAAGGACAACCTGTAGAAATCAGGCATTTTTGCACTGTATATTACTCTTAGCATGCGACATCCTTATAAAAACAAGTTTTGTAGATGGAGAAACCATTTACTTTTCTCATGCAAAAGATCCTTTTGAGAACCTAAACACGTGCTTGTAAAAACATCACCAGGGTGACCAAAATAATTTGTAATAGAATGCCCCCCAAAGTATGAGGTTGGAACTTGTGACAGCCGAAATACTTTGTAAAATGCGTGTGTGTGTCGGGAACAAGGAGCACACCAATCGGGAACCTGCAAACAACCAAGCATCTGCACAATATTATACCATTTATGAGGTAGGAATTCCCATGCTCAAACTACAAGTGATTTAAATCATGAATGTTAGTCATGGCCACTAATCATACACTGTGGATTCATGTCATCAAGATTCTACATAGCCACCATAAATACACTATGGATCTATGCTCTAGAAAACTCAAAACCAGACATAGACACGAGACATACAAAGTGGATCTATGCATCAATACAAATAATAAATACTCCATCGCAACCTGGACCAAAATGGTGAGATCCAGGGTCTTCAATCTCATCGTCTGTAAGTACAAATATAGCCATGCGATTATAGGTGTTGAAGTCAAACATGGTAGAAACCACTTGATTACCGGTCATTGATGAAAATTGTTAACAAGTGTGAAGGAAATCATCATCGATGTCAATGACTCCCAAAGTACCTTAGTACAATCCATCGAATGTGAATAGATGAGCTGAATTTTAACACTCGATGGAATCTCTTGATCAGGTACCAATGATGTGAATCCATTGTGAAGAGCGAATAAACCAGCCATTGAGGCATGTAGGCTCTAAGGTACTAAATGATTTCTAATTCTTGTTCCTGGATGATGAGTTGAATTCGACAGGAAAAGACTCATCACAGGAGGGCCTTGATGTCTCCCCCATCAATGATGCGAAATAAGTAACAAATTTAGGGTAGATCAAAGTATGAGAATGATTTGAAACTGATAAAGGGAAGGTCGCCATGGTAGGAATTGATAACTGTAGATAGCCAACTTGATAGAAGGCTTGTGCAAGGTTGGACTTCTCTTGAACATATGAATGAAACGACAATGGCCTTGGCAGCATTGACTCAAAGACGACCCACGATATGAACTTGTAGAAGGTTAAACAATAAACAAATGGTTTTCCCAACACGGGGTCAATGACGAAGGGGGTGCCATATTCAAGAGTGACTATTACTGCCACTATCACAAATACAGAGACACATTTCTTTCCCAAATTTTCCCCCACCATTTCTAGTGAGTACCTCTTTATTTTTACGCAATATTGAGGAGAATAATATATGCTTGTTGATGTAATATCATCCTTTGGATGAGTCCCTCGGAGTATGTTTAACAAACCCTAAGAAGGAGTGGTTTGGTTCCATATAGGTCTTTCTATGTTTTTTTAACAAGTCCAAAGAGAGAAAACTCAAGGTTTTTCATATTTAGAGAGTTTGAAAAACACTTAAAGATAACTCTCTCAGTTCCTTTTTTGTAAATTAGTTCGATGAGACCGAAAAAGTGATAACCTACTGCTAATCGAACATTTTATTCAAATACTTTTACGAGCGTGAAAATAACAAGGTCGCTTGGCAATCTTTTCATTTTTACGGAGTGTGAAAAGAGCTTAAAGGATACTCCATAAGTTTCGATTTTTGTGTTACCATGACGAGTACGAAAAGACGACAAAAGTATACTCGGTTACATTCTCATTGATTTATGAGTGCGAGAATGAACAAAGACTGTGCTCTGGGTTTTCCTAAAAAACCTAAAAAGAATTTGTACATGTGACAAATGTAAAAACAAACTAAGAAAAGTATATGCATTCCATTGTTCAGGATCCTATATCATTCATATGTGAAAAAATACAACACTCGCAATACCATTAGAACATTAGGTTTTAGGTAAAAATGAATAAAATAATAGAAAAAGAAAAAAATGAATAAATATAGGTGAAAACCCTTTTTACCATTTCATTGTCATTTTTCCCAAAAACTCATCCAAAAAACCCCTTTTTTCCTCAAATTTTCTCTGTCGATTGCGGGAGGTACAAGCAACTATTCGACGAACGAATTTCGTCAAAGAGGTAATCTTCTCATCCTCTATTTTTTCCATGGATTAATTTTATTTTTCACTAGTTAAAAAATAATTTTTGATTTGGTTTTTAGACCGATAGGTGCGCAAAGGGGTTGCCGCAGGTGGCATATATCGGGGCTTGTGGAAACCATAGGTTTCCATAGGTGGCCTTTGGTGTACCTGCGGAAGTCCTGCACTGTGCATAAATCTTCACCTGCGGTGGGCGAAAACCAAAATTTCTTTAGATGCATTTAACCAATAAAAATTTCCAAGGAAGTGAAAAAAGGGGGTGTTGACTTCTCCCTATGGCTCTTATGCAGGTTTTCAACTGTCAAAATGTTGGAGTGGAGGGAGAGAGAACACGAGGATTATGACCTCATTTTCAGGAATGAACTAGGCATATTTAATGCCCTTCGGCAATGCAGGTTGCTGAAAATCTTCAAGATCCATGGCATGAGGGCCCAACTGAGGTTGCTTGAGTACTTGGTTCACATGTGGAATGTGGATCAGTAGGTGTTCCATGTGGGAGTCCACACGCTCACCCTAGATATCAAAGATATCTATTTTTGAAGGATTTATCATGTCGTGGATCCCACATGACTTTGACAGGCGGCAGAGGGGGCGGTTTTCCAATGAGTGATTATGTCCACAGATATTGTGATCCCAATGTTGAGAGACGTAAGGGGAAATTTTCCATTAGGGGTGTCCGAGATTTACCCCTACGGACTATCCTGTTCACTATTCCACGTATGGCGGGGAGTGCATCTCCTCACATGGTGCTCCAGAGTTACTTCCAGTATGCAGTGGAGTGCATGGAGCCCCAGGTATTCAACTGGTCTAACGGTGTTCTTCGCAGTATGAAGAAACAACTAGCAAAATGCAAGAGAGGTGACCTGAAGAAATTTGAGTACGGATCCATTTTTGTTTCCTTCTTCCTTGAGAGGGTTCCTCACTTATTTTTATAGGTAGAGTGGGGATTTTCGGCCCCACAGGATCCAAGGATGAAAATATGGTGCGACCTCATGGCTCAGCATGTGGCGGGCCCTATTGTCAAATACAACGATGTATTCTTTGATTGGTTGAGGCCTCAGCTACTAATGATAGACGATTATGCCTATGCCAGTTTGGATTTCATAGGTGAGCCGGACTTGGTTCTACTCGAGGATTCTCAATGGGGGAACATAGGTAAGAAGTACATTTTTGTTTCTATAATGTTTTTGTAAATTTTGAAATATGAAATGTTTTTTATGTTTTTAATCCGAGGACTAATAAAAAATTCTTTTATAATGTAGATGTAGGACCACACCGGCCTCTAGGTACATCTCCCATTCAGAGATGAGGGGAAGCAATCGAGGTAGCAGGATGGCATGTTGGTGACTACAAGGTGATCGAGCAGAACCTAGAGGGTTTGATAGTGGGTGTCCCGGATATCTCCATCGATGAGATCCTGAGACGATATCAGTGCCATACTATAGGTGTATCTGGTTCTATTAGTCGACTGCTCCATAGGGTAGAACGAGCAGTTGTGTGTTAACATGAGCAACATCCTTGATGTTATTTTGTATATGAATCCATGTACTTCGAATTTTGATATTTTTTGGTCTTCAGACAAACACTTTTTGTACAAAAAGTTTATCGTTATATATATACATGAGGCTTCTACCATCTTAATTTGATTTATGTACATCATGTGATTGGATTTATAAATGTCTCAAATGTCTGTCTAACACATAATTAACTAATGCATATGTTAATGTATTTAGACATCTAGGAATGTGTTGATATTCAATATAATCGAAATAATGTTCCAAGAGGCGAATTCGTAAATATACCCTTAACAAAGTAGGACTCCAGATAACACAAACATTACTTAAATATAGTACTACTAGTTGTGAATTGATTTGTATGACCAGGTGAGGAATTCCAAGTGAAACAACATCGATCAATAATTCAATGATTGCACTATATTCCATGATATTATTAGTTGCACAACCGAGGTAGACACCATGTAGATTGATTAATTCGTTCATAGGTGCGTATATTTCCCAAGAAACAGATGCTAAGTTATGAGTACTATGACTAGTGCTATCGGCAAAGCCAATGTAGGGTAGAAAAGACACCGACATCTGGAAACCAAGCACAATGCAAGGTAATCAGTTGGGGGTCGAAACCAAATAATGAAAAAGAACACAAGAGTATGATACAGTAAAATACAAGCACTCATGCAAAGATAACCTAAGCATAGTACTTCTTCAAGTAAATCTCATTTCTGGGTTCACTCAAAGGAATGCCATCATAATATACTAACTCATAATCTCCCTTCTCCAACACTCGTTTGACGATATAAGTTCATTGCCACATAGCCTCGAATTTTTCGGCCCCTAGTAAATAACGATCTTGTTCATAGAGGAGAACTAGATCACCTTCAGAGAAAACACGTGGCTTGACATGCTTTTCGTATTGGGATTTGACATGTTTTTTTTGAGCTTCAATAACCAGGGTGGCATCACGATGGGTTTCATATAAATTCATCAAGTACAATAGATATTCCTCTTCGGCAGAGGTGTTGGGAAGAATTTCAATGGCTGACCAAAATAATGTGTAACATCGGGGCCAAATTCAGCAAAAATTTCCTCATCTGGTGGGGGAAGTCAATGCAATGGATACCATTGCTTCCTAATGAGGGAGGATTGATCCAGGTGGATATTTGTGGCCACCCATATTTTTCAACTCGCTCAAAACAGTTTTCTAGCAATTTTGGTAATTTACTATTTTTAGCAGTTTTAACTTACAGGGCCATTTTGAGGGCCTAAATGAAGGTTTTTAGGGATAGATATTCTTAATGATATCAAAACTCATAATTTATCCCCCAAAATGAATCTCCTCGACGATACCTTTCCAACGGGCTATCGTGCGCCTAAAATGAAGATCATATGAAAAAGTTACGACCCCAGGAAGTTGATGTACTGACTTACCCAAACGGGACCCACATAACTTTTGGTGCTTCATCTCCTAGGGTTAGGTTTTTGGATGTCTATGGTTTTTGAAATTCATGTTTATTGTAAAAAGGCCTTCAGAGCCTCATTGTAATCCTCTTCTTGCGAATGAGCGCAGTCATCACATCTCTTCTCAGAGATAAGTTGCCACCATTCCAGCAAGCTTGTTTTACGCTGCATTTTACAGTTTCAGCTTATTTCGTTATTGAATAGAAAACCAGTTTAACTGTATCTCTGTTATTCTGTGTTAAGCATATTTTAATAATCTGTATTCATTTTGGTTTTCTCATAAAATCTGGATCAGCTACCTTCTATAGGAGAGACAAAAAGTACTGCTTGGCCAAGGGTGGCAAGGCATACCTTGTCAAAGCACATCAAGAAAGAGAGAGACTACAACTCCTCTAGAAGTGAAACAAGGGAAAACAAGCAGAAAACAAGCCACCTTTTTCAACAATGGAATGGTGGATATGTCAAGGCAAATGGAAGCCTTGTGTTTATATCTCTTTAATGGTCCAAATTTTGGGGACCAAAAGCCTTCAAATGGGGACATGTGACCTAAATTGGATCTTGGAAAATGTTTGTAAACGTTGTGAATAAACATGTTTTGTTTTATTTCATATTATTTGGTCTTTTGGCACAATGGTAAGGTGAAATGAACAACTGTGATGGTTTTCCTTCCAAAATTATCCCATTAAAAATAATGTGAGTTGTAACGAAGGGGGAAACGAGGGGAGATGCAAGGAGAAATAGGGAAGGGAAGTAGTAGAAATTAAATCTCTAAGAGGTAAACCTTCTTGAGGTTGAGTGGATGAAGGAGTTAATGCGTATGTTCACTCTAAGTGAAGGTGTCTTTGAGCCATGGCATCTGTAATTTTTTTATTCACCGTGAATAACAATACACATAGTTTGTGTATAGATCACCCCTTTGTAATTTTCTCCCAAGCATAATAAAATAATCCCATTTAAATGTTGATATCTGTGAGTTAATGAATTTTGTTCTCTGGGTAATTTTGTTATGAGTTGCATTGCTCTATGCATACGTTGTTGAAGTAATTTTTCATCCTATAGCACCCACACAAATAATTTATTATTGTTGGGCATTTTTATTTTCCCCATTGGTTGTACATAACATTATTTTTCTTCATAGGAAAATTCAAACTTACCTGGGAAAATTTAAACTTACCTAGTTGAATTTTCGAACTGCTCGGCATATTTTACTTTCCGTGGGTATAGAAATCGCCCCTAGGCGTTTTTATTGATAGTGGGGTTCTAAGATCGCCCCCCATATTTTAAAATTGTTATGGAGTTTTAAATTCACCCCAGTAAGGGTATTGGTTGTTGGAGATCAAATTATCCCTCTAGATAGTCATTTGGATTGTTTGGTCTACTTGTTCCATCGGGTTACTCCACTCTCACATTTTTTTTTTTTCATTTTCCTCATCTATATTCAACCAACAATGATGTCTATTTGACCAAATCCACCTTCCTTTCGACCAGGGTTTTCATTTGGTTGATTCACCTCCTTTGGTAGATCATATAGTGGTTGACCAGACTAGCAAAGAAACCGACTAACCCCTCATTACTCGACTTAGCTTCCAGGTGGTCGGATGCCCTTTCTCTCACTCAACTCGACTTGCCTCTTCCAACCTGAATTGCAGGTAGTCGACTCACCTCTCATCCAATCAATTTTGACTTTGTCTCTGACATGACTAACCTTCATTTGGTCGATGGTTTTATTACTTGGTCAACTCGACTAATTGGCATATTGCAAGGATTATATCCATTCAAATAGGATCAGGATAGAAAGAAGAATTTTATTCCGTAGTAGAATCTATGTTGGTGAGATGGACAAGCCATAAGCCTATCATTTACAGATCAACAACCTAGTTTGAGTAGAGATCTGATACAATAACAATCATTGACAAAACATTATGTAGCCTTCTAGTCTACAAATAGTTTCTCAATAGATAAAACCCTAACTACCTATAGTCCCAACAACAATGAGTACCAACCACCTAGTGGACCTTATTTAATAAGGATCACCCTTTTACATTAACCAACTATCTTCTAACTATCTAATGGGCCTTATTCAAATAAGGTAACCTTTTACATTAATAGACTAATTCCTAAGTACCCCAAAATAGGGAGGTTAGGGTAGGACCCCAACATGCTCCCCCCCCCTTCAAAAGAAACATTTTCCTCAAGGTTGGAGATGGGAGAATTGATAAACAATTGTTGTGGGTTCCCAAGTAGCATATGCGGGTTGCATATCCATCCAATGGATTAAGGCTTCCTAGAGAGTGTGTTGGAATAGTCAACACTCTCTAGTGTCTAACATTGCTTATAGTTGTATCCAAATAGATCTTTCTCCATCATTTCAACTTGATAATTCATCTCCAAAACCTTCTTCAAATAGGACACATGAAATACTCGATGGATATTGGATTAGGTAGGGAGAGCCAATGTGTAGGTAACTTGTCCAATGAAATAGAGGATTTAATAAGGTCCATAGGACTTTGGCACTAGATTCTAGTGGAATTTGACTTTGAGATAGGTCCGCTAAAAGGGTTGAAGATGAAGAAACACTTGATCCCTTTCTACAAAATAATGCTCAATGAGATGTTTTCCACTTGTTTTCTTCATTTGATTTTGAGATAGAGCTGGACTATACTGAAGTGTGTGGAGAATGGCCTCTTTGGAGTGAAGCATGTGATGCATTTCTTGAACCTTTGACGTGTCTAGTAAATACAAAGCCACTAGGGGAGGGGTGTTGGACATTGACAACTTTATATGGTGTTATGTTGGTAGCACCATGATAAGTGGTATTGTACCATCATTCTACGAGGGTTAGCCATTGTGCCCATTGGTGTTATTGGTCAAGGGAAAATCATCTCAGATATATTTCCATGCACTTGTTGACCACTTCTATTTGACCATCAATTTGAATTAGATGCCAAAGTTGTGTTCATTTTCAACTATGTCCTTGTATTTTAAATATCCCATGCCATAATTTGTTGGTGAATGTGGGATCACGATATGAAAAAATGGAAATGGGCATGCCATGTAAAATAAAAATATGTTCCATGAAAAATTGAGCATGCCATGTAACATTGGGAGTTCCTTTACAAAATCCATGGAAATTTCAGTCTATATGGTGGCTAGCATCAGTAGTGGTTGCAATGCCCCAAGAGTCTTCACTATATCACCCATTCCTTTGACAAGCATCACATTCAAATACAAAAGTATGAATGTCCATTTTCATGTCTTCTGAAAAGGAGGAGTGCTTGAGATGTTCATAGGTTTTCTGAAATCCAAAATGACCCACTGCAGGAGATGAATGCAACTCCTCTAACACCTTTTGTTTTAGAGAAGAAAAATGTACTAGAAAAATGTTCCCTTTATATTGCAAGGTATCTTACTACCAAGTATGTCCCTTTGGGGGATTGGGGTCCTTCCAAAGTCTTTGAATGAGTTGAACCATAGTGTCATTTTCTAACCATTCTTGTTTAGCTTCTACAATCCAATTTAGTACATGTAAAGATAAAGCGAAGATAGGCCTTTCCTCCTCATATTTCATAAACAAAGCATCAACCACCACACTCATTTTTACTTTTTAATATATGATCTCATAATCATACCCAAGCATCTTAGTGACCCACTTATGTTGTTTAGGGATGAAAACCTATGTTCTATAAAATACTTCAAACTATGATTGTAATGTACCCAATACGCTCTATGCACTTTGAGTATATGAAGTACTTCTCTTATCCACCCAAATTTGCGAAAATTCACTAATGAACTGAGCTCATTGTTTTTTTATTTTCTATTTACTATCAACATGCATG
>CBVK0100413598.1:0-19496 GCA_900067695.1 Picea abies
TCAAGACATATAAGAAAAAACATTGCGTGGTTTTCTCTCGCTTTAGGTTTCCACGTAAAAATATGGTGTACTGTGTATGTGTATGATTGGTTATTTGTTCATTTCTTATTTACTCTGCAGTTATTGGATGATAATGCTACATTGATATAACACTTGGATTATATGGTTAAAAAGGATTAAATTTCTCTATTACTGATTCACCCCTCCTCTCAATAATCCAACATAACCGTTATGAAGAAACATTATGGCCTGCAGGGGTTAGGTGAGTCGTGATTTATGAAGTTTCAGTGTTAGCATATAATAGGAGTTAGGTAGGTAGGATTAAAGGCAGGTATAAGTATGCAATGATTAATAGGATATGATAGATTTTGGTAATCTAGAAGATGGGATAGGTTGTACCCACAAAAATTTCATAGATTTTGAGAAATTTAGGAGTTAAATTCCCGACGAAATGATAAAGGACAAGATAGTTGGATAAGACAACTAGACAAAAGGACATCTAGGCAGATAAGGTGGTAGAGAGATAGGTGGTTATGATCTAGGACAGGTCATGCCAGCATGGGGAACAAGAATAGTTAAGGAACAATTTACCAAAATGTCAACATTACACCATATCGATACACTTAATCACTGGTCAACATTAACCATGGCTGTATTTTCGCATGGATAGATAGGCAAGTGAATTAGGTGATGGAGAGAAGTGCCGACATAGGTATTTAACATTCCCACTACCATATTACACAACTATTTAATTGATAATGGATTTTAGGGTGAGAAATGCCTAGAGTGCATAGTAGAGAGACAAGTTCAGAGTGACCGAAAAGACAAGAATAGTACAGTTTTGAGCATGTCTGTGCTGGGTATTTAGTGCATGCAAATTTTCTAGTTATCACCCATAACAATCGATTCCTCAAGCAGGACCAAGGCACGAACCAATACTAAAGCAACTAGAGAGGCACAAATTCCTAGCATTGAAATACCTAGTAAGGTAACCATCAAAGGACCTCTATTGGGAATGGTTCCTGACCTAAAATATGTCGATTACAACATACAAGATAAGGCAAAGTTTCATGAACTATGCTTCAATGCTTATGTAAAGGTTACTCAAGGGGTTGAGGGAATATTAAATGTGGTCAGCAAGCTATGGGCCAACCCCATATACAAATCAAGGATACTGACATTGTTGGATGTCCCACATTTCAGGCGTATCCCAAAAATCAATGCGTGTGTTAGGTTCTTACTTAGTCAGTTGCATGGAAGATTCCTTTGACTGTAACATGCCTACCTAGTCGAATTCAACCAATTGCACCCCATTATAGGGCTTCCTAGAATGGGGGAGGACCCTACAATCATGTTGATAGCACAAGATTCCAAGAAAGAAGATATGTATGGGAAGTATGGGGCACATAGAGGAACGAGAGGTGTGGTCATCTCATTAATCAATGACAGTCTTTCCAATTTTCCACATAGATCCTTGCTTTCAAACTAATTCACTAGTGACAAAAGGATGAGTTCCCATTGGGGGTCATCCTGGCCGTAGAGCAATGCATCCAAGGCATCAATATGGGTTTGGATCATTATTTTATGAAACAATTCATCCAGGACTGTTTGGATGCATAGGAACATGAAAATGAGTTTCACTATAGTTGGGTGTTACTCTTGCTTGCAATGATAGTGTGGAATCCACCACCATGCCTCACACACAACGTCGAAATTCATTAAGCTGCAATACAACTTGAATAGGAACATCCAATGTGAAAATACCATAGTGTTCAAGCTAAGTTTCAAGGAACTGATTCAGGGGACTGTGCATGCCTTTCTCATACCATGTAGTCTCATTGATAGGTATGAGGATTATCTTCTATTCGAGTGTGATTTCCATAATTTTTTCATCACCCAACTTGAAGATCCATAGGCCCTAGCTAAAATCCTCCCCTTTTGTATTACCAAGGAGGACATACAACATGTTGTTGCAGAGTGGCCATAGTCACTACGTTCCACACCAGATGCAGAATTAGATCTCTTGGAAACTCAAACCAAGAAGAGGAAAGAACATAAATGGGTAGATAAAACCAAAGAGGTAGGAAAGAAACCAAATGTTATAGCAAGATTTTCCTCACCCCATGCAGTCTTGCGCAGAAGGCCTTTTTTCATTTCCCCATGCAGACTTTTAATCCCTTTTTGCAAATCATAGAGATAAAAATACAATTTTTCCACATATACACACCTTGCCTACTATACAAAATGCTTATACATAGGTTGCACCACTACAACCCACGTACATCAGGAAATGTGACCAGAATTGAAAAATGGTGTTAGGTTTCCATGTCACGACAGGAGATCAGTGATCCTTGGCCTTTCATATACTGGAAACGTTAGGACTCGGCCTTTCAGTTCCACTTGAAGGCTATAAATGGGCCAATTATAAGCTATGAAAAAGAGGAGAAATAATTCAACTTTAAGAGCAAAGTTACTCTGGAGGAATTATTCACTTCACATTGAGTCTGCATCGCTTTGTCCTTTAAGTCTAAAAACAATGTTCATCCCCCAAGCTCTTCCCTTATTGAGTGAGAACTCGATTGTCTCTCTTACATGAGCTTGCCTTTGGTGGAGGATTGAAGTGGTGGAGGCCCAGCTGGAAGGAACTTAGTTTCTTGGTTCCGAACCGTGCCAACACAAAAGTCTGTAACTTATTCACTTCTATTGATTATATCTTAATAAATAACTCTTTTCCCATCCAATTGATATCTTGCAAATATTTGAATTATTATTCCATGGGCGTATTTGTTATGAATGTTCATGGATTATGCTATTGAATGTGATAACATCATATATTATCACCATATGATTACTTTGCTTGGTTGTTGAGGACTAGTTGCAAGGATATTACTTTGAGTCAAGTGCTCAACGGTGGACTTCATCGAACGTCTGGATGAGGTAGGCATTTTATCTTGTCTTGCTAGCATATTTGTTTATATAGCATACTTGAGAATAGAGTTTATTTCTGCAGTCATTTCCGCATGTTGTGGTTTGCCCCTAGCCATAGATAGATTTTCCTCATAACAGAATTGAGGACCATACTGGGGATAAAATCTTGTTTTTTGGTGGTTTGGAGTGTTTTTCTCCTTAGATTGCTCTCGTTCATATTGTGTTTCTTGTCGTATCATTTCTTGACAGCCTATGTTCACTCTGGTCCTGAGTCTTTTAGCCTTCTCCTTAGCCTAGCTGTGTTTTTGACACATATACACAGTTTTTTGCTTGACAATCATGTATATACGTGTGATGTCCTTCTGCAAGTTGCGTACATACACGCTTTTCCCTTGAACAGTGGTGTACATCAACCTATTTTTCTTGTTTGTTGGGTTTGGTGGTTGTTGGGTAGGATATGATTATTTCTGAGTCTTCTTGGGTCTTTGTAGTGACTGTTAAGTGTCTATGGGATGGCAGGAAACCTGTCTTTGGTTGAATTTTTGGGCGGTGCCTTTCTCATCATCTTTTCATTTTGATTATCCTTGTACATTGGGTTGGGTGTTTTAATCCTTGGTATCCTACTTGAGTTGTCTCTTTCTATAAACAATAGATTCTTTATATATCAAGATGTTGTTCAGTCCATGCATTTTCATTTTTCTTATATTGAAAATACAAAAATATTAGGCATTTTATATTGATTGGAATTTTGATCTTTTGAGTCTTTGTCATTTATCTTAGTGCATGTAAGGAAATATTGCATTTTTATTCAAAATTGCAGAATTGAATTGAAAATTGCATTTTTAGAAAGCATATCATTCATTGAAAATTGAAGTTAGGACTTTGCATTGTATTCATATTCATTTACTTTACTTGTTGAGTCATAAAATCACTAGTTTCATGACTGCACCTTTTGAATAAGCATGACCATTAAAATTAACACTATAATTTAAAATTGATTAGTAACGATTTTATTTTCTAGGGTGCACAAACTAGCTTAGTATTAGGTGCCTAGGAACCGGATTTTGTGAGTAAAATTCTCCAAGGCTATTAAATCAACATATGTGTCTGACTAAGGGAGTGGAGAAATACATTGTATAATCGGTAATATCAGGAGGCTCTGCTTACATCGGATTTAATCACGAGGTCGTGCAAGGTTGGTTGAAGGGATATCCCCCTGATACCTTCTTAGTGTCAGAGATATTTCTGGGGATCTATTCGTATCTAGGGATCTTTCTAGTGCCCTTACCTCTGTGAGAGGCAGTGCTTTCAAGGTTTTGGGCTTTGCTACCCTGCCCATATGGTGGACTTGACTTACGATTGCTCACTTATGCATTGGTTATACAGTGGTTGCTTAGTTTCTTAACTTAGGTGCCACATAGGTTACTTGCAAGGGTTATTTTGTAGGTACCCTGGGTCAGATAAGGGTCGAAAAACACACAACCTTTATGGAGGATTACCTCTCTGGGGGGATCTGACCGACTAGTTGTTAAGCCTATGAGCACCCTTATAACTGATTTTGTTAACTCCGATATTTAGCAGGGAGTCTTAGGCCCCTCTTGGGTAAGGAATACCTACTTTAGAGAGGGAGGCCCCTTTTAGCCACTTTATTTTGTTTGTGTGCATATTGGCCCTTTGATTATTTTCGATGTGCTCTTTGATTATTAGTTGACCTTAGGAATTTGTATTGCATCATGAGTTATCATGAATAGTGGGGTCTCGTTGGCTCCCACATTTACCGCTACCTCCCCCATGAAATTCACTCATTTCATGGGGACGAATCCATCCATATTTCATAATAGTATGCAAAATTATGATACTCAGTCAATACCTTGGGTCTCTAATCATTTTCCTCATGGTATGCCAGACATGTCTTTGCACTTGTCTTCCTCTGTCTCATCTCCTTATGTGAATCCTAGTTGTGGGTCTGGGGGCATGATGCCTCCTTATTCTCCCTTTTCATTTGGTGAGAGTCATATCCCCCAAACAAATCTTACGGTAGGAGGTTGGAATATTCCTTCCTACGAATCCACCTTTCCAGGAGAAAGTGCTCAAATGTGTGGTCATTCTACTTATTACACTTCGTCCACCTATCCTTCTTCCATTATGCTAGTTCTTACAAATGCTTTTCCCATGGTAGACCTTTGTATGTCCTCTGGTGTTCCATCCAGAGGGAGTAATTCTTATAGTATGGGCAACCCCCTTCATGAAGTTCCTTCATCTAGGGGAAATGCATATCCTCACATGAGTAACCCTTGTTCTGTCGCTTTCTCTTTGCAAGTGACTTCCTCGATGTTGATGCCCTTACAAACCTTTATGAATTAGTATGGAGGAGAATACTATCTTGCTGGACAGGACCATGGTGTATACCAAAACCCTTCTTGGTCTGCAATTTCTCATAACCAATATTTCCTGGAACCTTGGTCTCTAATGCCACATCCCATCGTTGCCACAAGTCTAGTCACTGTAGGGAATACTGGAGTTATATCACCAACCTCTCCTAGTCATGTTGGATATTTGCCAACAACCTCTGCAAGTCATGTTCAAGACCAGCAACTAGCCGTTGCAAGTCATGTTGGGCGCACAAGTCTAGTCACTGCTAGCCACACTGCACATACATCACCAACCTATTCTAGTCATGTTGGGGATTCATCACCAACCTATGCAAGTCATGTTGGAGATTTGAGACTAGCCTCTGCAAGTCATGCTGGGGGCATGTCACCATCCACTATGAGTCATGTCATGGGCATTGATATGATTGAGAAACCTAGACGTGTAAGACGTAAGCCCAAGTTCCTTTGTAGGATTTGCAAAGGAGATCACCTTACTCATTTTTTCCTACTATTTTGGTACAAGAAGCATGGTCCTTACCTGGGGGCCCTTCAGGTTCTAAGTTGTCTTTGTATTCCCAACCTTCTTTGGTTGATACAGTGGTGATGCCGATGCAATCTTCAGCTGACACCCCTCTTCCTTTAGGGGATGATGCATCTCTTGACCTTGGTGTCTCACATCCTTTTCAACCAGCGATATTTTTGATGCAATCTTCGACCGACACCACTCCTATTTTGGGGGGTGATGCATCTCTTGACCTTGTTGTCTTGCATCCTATTCAACTAGTGGTCATGTCGATGCAATATTTGACCGAAACCACTCCTATTTTGGGGGGTGATGTGTCTCGTGACCTTGTTGTCTCACATCCTATTCAACCAATGGTTGTGTCGATGCAATATTTGACTGACACCACTCCTATTTTTGGGGGTGATGCATCTCTTGACCTGTTGTCTCACATCCTATTTGACCAATGGTTGAAGAAGTGGTCATGCCGATGCAATTTTTGATCAATCACGCTCTTCTAGTTCTAGTTCTATACCTTATATACCATGTCATTAGCATTTCTAGTACTGTACTTTCTGAACAAGAGAGAGTTTTACCCTCCCTGAGTACTCTCCCTCCAAGTCTTGGAGAGGTTCCCTTTGACTGGGATCGTCTTGTGGGGTATCCAATTCCTCCTCCTATGCATTTTCAAGTAAGAGACATTATTCGATATATCGTGGAGAAAGTAACCTCTGCTAGCAATTTATCCTCCTCGACTTTGAGAGCTTTGGGTTTTCCCAAGCTTGTGTCGGTTATTCGTAAGATACTGGAATTTCACAGAAGTCTAGCACAGGAGCCTTGGCCTCCCTCGTGACATGCCACCTAGAACCTCTCAACGAGTCTGATTTAAGATCTTTTTCAACTCATCTAAAAATTGAAAAGATTGTCAAGTGAATTTTTCCCTTTCACATTTGTTAAATTGGACTTGAAAGGTCGTGAGTCTTAGTGTATCTCTTTTCTGACTCGTTTTCAAAAAGAGAAAATATTGCCAAGTGAACTTGTCTCTTTCACACTTGTAAATTGGATTTGAAAGGATTTCTATTTGGTACAATTTTATCCCTTTTTCAAACCAAGTAGAATAAGATTTCAAAAAAGGAAATTTTTTGGCGTTAAGTTGTGATTGCATCTCATGCCCTTTCCTGCAGTATTGAGCCTATTGCGGGTTCTTGCTTTGCGTTATAAATTGTTTGCCTCAACAAGTTTGCATCCTCAACCAAGCAGAGCCTCATTTGTATCCTTTGCAACTTGACACCCTATACCCAAGAGGGAACATTCCTTTGAGTGTCCATGTTTCACATGCGCCTCCTTGCATTGAGCATAGGTATTCTCCACTGCTGGAACTAGTTTTTCTTACTTGCGACACTTGTTTCCTTCTCTATATCATAGCATTCATTTGACTATGAAAAAACAAAAAAAGATAGGTGAGAAGGGAGTATTATCTTATATTGGCATCATTTGTGTCGCCTTTGAACAGAGCACAAAGTTATTGAGTCCACTTGTCATCATAATTTTGGGTTTAACATGGCCTTAGGAAGTTGAGCTCGTTACAGATAGTTTTCTCCTCCGACTGGTTACTCTTCCAATCCCTATGGAGAATTTTATTGATGCCTCTTGCATCTCATGGTTTCATCATTGAGTCTATGCTGCCAGAGTCTTCCATATGTCTCATGATCTTGTTCAAAGGATGTATATCAACCTATGTCGACCATTCCTCAAAACTCTTGACTTTGCATGTCAGCCATACCCTCAGTTTGTCCTAGAATAACATGATGTTGTAGTCCTATTGTGAACCATGGTCATACTTTCATCATTGGTAGGTAACCTTGAACCCAATAGTTGACATTTCATCATTGGTCATTGATTGGGTGGTTTCCCTTGTGTTCAACGACAAAACATCTATTCACACATTGGGATTCATGCAATGTCTTAGATGCCATTATCCTTATTGGTGGTTTCCTCACCTTTGTCAATAGGTTTCCTCATTGGTTGTTATTCATAGGGTCTTTTTCGTGTACCAATTGCACTTGGCACGCATGAAATACACACAGGGTCGTTGGTTCATGAACATGTTCTTCGTCGGATTTCCTCCAAATCATGAAGCTCCTTCTTTGTACCTCATGCTAAATGATAAGATATTTCTTAATGCTCTCCTTTCAGCGAGTCTCCTTCTATCAACTTCATCTCATCTTTTCTGGAAACAAGACCTAGAGTTGTATGAGTACCTTGAGGCTTGCAGTCATTAGTGCCAGGTTCTCTCACCATTGACAGTTGGGAATACATCAATGTCTCTTGATCAATGGATTCTTCAAGTGTTCAAGCCTGACTCCTTTATTCACACTTGTAAGAATGTACTTGATGCCTTGATACCTACTTTCATCATCGGTAGGTTGTCTCGTGTTTGTTAACAGTATACCTTAATGATCGGTAATCAAACAAAGTCTCATTGTGTTCGACCCCAACTCCCTTATTCACATGATGTAGACATGCACCTTTGGCAGATTATGTAGAAGACTTGAAGACATCAGTATGTGGCCACAACTTTCCTGAGCTGTTGCTTCCTTTTCATTGGACCAATAGCTATGTAACTTCAATGATCATGGGAGAACATATTGTACTCCATTGTATACATATATCTTTAGATTGATTTTGAGACTGGTTCTGCTATGCCTTGTTCGTGACTATGACAACCTTTGGCAAGTAACCACATTTGTATTTGCCTATTCATGGCCATGGATAGTTGTTTGGTATATTTTCACATGTATCTGCAGTGTAATTCAAATTGGCAGCCATGTATGCAAAGTCAGTATAGATTGTAATGAGCAAATAGTTGTTCCAGCTGGGTCCCCATTAGTCCACTTCTGGGTTTTCATAATTTATTTCAGCCATCACAGATACTCTTCTAACGTCACACATTAGGGGGCATCTGTTATAGAAATATTTTCCTCACCCCATGTAGTCTTGCACAGAAGGCCTTTTTCCATTTCCCCATGCAGAATTTTAATCCCTTTTTGCAATTCCCAGAGCTAAAAATACAATTTTTCCACATATACGCACCTTGCCTACTATACAACATGTGTATACGCAGGTTGCACCACTACAACCCGTGCACATCGGGAAATGTGCTCAGAATTGAAAAATGGTGTCGGGTTTCCATGTCACAACAGGATATCAATGATCCTTGGCCTTCCATAGACTGGAAACATTTTGACTTGACCCTTCAGTTCCACTTGAAGGCTATAAATGGGCCAATTAAAAGCTATGGAAAAGAGGAGAAAGAATTCAACTTTGAGATCAAATTTACTCTGGAGGAATTATTCACTTCTCATTGAGTCAACATCCCTTTGTCCTTTAAGTCTGAACATAGTGTTCAGCCCCCAAGATCTTCCCTTATTGAGTGAGAACTCCATTGTCTCTCTTACATGATCTTTCCTTTGGTGGAGGATTGAAGTGGTGGAGGCTTAGCTAGAAGGAACTTATTTTCTCGGTTCCAAACCATGCTGAAACGGAAGTTTGTAACTTATTCACTTCTGTTGATTATATCTTAGTAGAAATACTCTTTTCCCATGCAATTGATATCTTGCAAATATTTGAATTATTATTCCATGGGCATATTTGTTATGAATGTTAATGGATTATGATATTGAATGTGCTAACATCATATATTATCACCATATGCTTTCTTTGCTTGGTTGTTGAGGACTAGTTGTAGATATATTGCTTTGAGTCAAGTGCTCAACGGTGGACTTCATCGAACGTCTAGACAAGGTAGGCCTTTTATCTTGTATTGCTAGCATATTTGTTTATATAGCATACTTGAGAATAGAGTTGATTTCTGAAGTCATTTCCATCTGTTGTGGTTTTCCCCTATCCATAGAGAGATTTTCCTCATAACACCAAAGGTCTAGAGGAAGGGGGTGCAAGAAGACACATGGGGCCCTCTGTCCAATAAGGAAAAATAAGCATGTATGACACAAAGCACAACCTCCAGGTATAGCTTATAAACGTGCACATATAATCCGTCATTGTCAATCTACTTTGTTCCCGTTGACAAGAAAATCCCCTCATAAATGGTCATGAAGTCAACCAAGTGTAGGATATTGACCCATCAACTGGAAGAACAGAACATAGACACCAATGCTCCAAAGCAGGAACCAGGGAATTCATCAGAACCAGTTCAAAGAATCATCTAGATGCTCCGATCTAATTTGGACATGCAACAATTGCAACATTAGGACTTGGCACAAAACATGGGTGAGCTCCATCGTGCCATCCTCATTACTAGCCCATTGGCCGACCGTAGGCCCCAAGCCTAGATGGTCATAGTTATCATCTCTAGCACTACATCACCACGCAATAGTGTGCAAAAGAGGGAGTTGTGGATAAACCCTTTATCCTTGACAACCTTCAAGGCTTCGACCAGTTCAGAGCCTCCATCATTAACTTATGTGGAGCTAGACTTAGTGCAGATAACATCACAAGGCCTTCAAGTATATATGGTCAAGATCACAATCGAGTTGCGAGATAGACAATGCACACTCAACCAGTCATATATAGATCTACAACAAAAGCACAAGCAATAAATAACTGTGCACCAAGAAACTTAAAAAAAGCATGCCCAACAGATAGAGACACATAAGGAAGTCAAGGAACACCATGAAATAGAGGTTACTTCACACACATTATTGATTAGTGTAATGGATGAAGTCTATGCATAAGTCCCCAACATAGCGGTAGAAACCTCGAACCTCCCAGCACCAAGTAAACTCAACAAAGTAAAATAAACGGTTCAATACTTGTAGGTGCAGAAAACAAAAATTTAGGAAAAGTTGAAGCACACCCCCTAATTAGAGAAAGGGGAGTTGCTATAAAAGATTGTTGTTGTAGAAAATACGTTGCACCAAGGAAAAGCATGAGTGGATTGATTCTCAAGGGTCATTCAGTACAACTTCAAGCTCTAGACTCACCTCCAAAATACCACCAAAATTAACACAATCGAATATTGCATCCGTGCAACTGAGGCACAAATCAACGAGAATAAGTAGGTGATGCACTCCCTACTGCTGGTAGAGTGATAGGAAACCATGACAAAAAATGTTGGCCTTCATCAAGAGATTGCATCTGCTCATTATGACCAAGAAAATCTATTAGACATTGTGTTAGACGCATAGGAGAAGGTCCAACAACACCACTATAAGATAGTAGATGCTTATGTGAGGGAAAACCCAATGATAGATTTGGGTGCAAAGATCCATTCAAGGGCAGGTTCGACCACTTTTGCAACAAAATGAAGGAACTAATGGATATTTTTGATAATATCGACTCCAAGTTTGAAAAATTCATTGCATACCTCACAAAGATTGTGCCATCCACTACCTCTGTCATGACTTAAGCCACTTTGTTGGCTCAAGGACTAGCCAACCAATAATGTTGGGGGAATGTTGGCACCAAGGTTTGGGAAAGATTGCACGTGCCACAAGTTTTTTATTGCATAACACCAAGATTCAATACATGTGCCAACTAATTTTATACTGTGTGCACCAACCAATTTTGTACTGCGCGTAGGACTTGTATAAATATCGCATGCATAGAAAATCCTTAAAACTTTAATGATTGTAAGCATTTTTGTAATAGACCGATGGGTCATGGTCGATATTTTTAGTGAGCTAGAAAGTTTGTTATGATTGACATGCTCCTATCAATATATAAGGGATGTATGCAAAGAAAATAGGGTTAACTTCTTGTTCATTGTTGTTGTTAGGTTGGCTTCTATGAGTTAGAGTTTTAGTTAAGCCTTTTTTCAGTTATTGTTGGTTGCAGTTCACTAGATGCTCATGAGTTGTTAGGTTAATATGAGAAAGAAAGTAGACCGAGATCTGAGTTGTTGCTGATCTCTTATTCAATCTGAATGAGTTCTAAGAAGGCTACGACCCTTTGTGTATTGAAATGTATCTGAATGACTTTGATATTAATGAATGAAGTATAAAGATCTTTTTGACTCTGCATATCATGGGTTCTATTATGAATGTATGCCTATTACGTATCATTCTTTGCAATACTTATATGGATGATATTATGTATGAATGTGAAACAAATGCATGGTTCTGAGGTAAATGTCTCATGTCTGTATTATTCCTTCATGATCAACACAAACATTTGGTCTCTTTGATTCTCATGGTGTCTTGGGTGAGACCTTCTTCAATCCTTGAAGATTAAATATGCCAGTGCCTATGGGGTATTTTTCGGTAAAGCCTTTCGAACCCTGGGTCTGAACCCCAAGACAACACAATTCAAGGTCAACAAAAATTAGGGTAGATACCAAATCATTATCAAGTCAGCTCGAGGTCAATAAAGGTCCCCATGAACTTAGGACAGGCCAAGAGCTATGACCAACAGATAGGATGGGGACCGGGACTAGGAACAAAACCAATGAGGGAAAAGGGTCTATGTTGTGCAACAAGAGCGGGTAGACCGGGCTTCACAAAGGGAAATATGTAGAGATTCCTTTCAAGAGAGCACCTCCATCACCCAACAATCTTAAGAAATTCACTAAAACCAAGTACCTGAATGCATAGATAACATGTAAACAAATCAAAGTCTATACAAATGAAGTATGAACAAAATTACTAACCAGGAGAAGTGAAATAAACCTCGTATTGCATGAATTGAGTCGAGGTTGAAACCCCTACAAATTGGTTCACCTAGCTAGCATCTCCATTTGCTATAAAACCCTCATGACCAATACATTCCATGATTGAAAACCCAACTATAACTCCTCCTTCATCATTCACAAAACCACCAACCATAATTCCTCTCCTAGCCATAAAACCTTTAGTAGCTTCACAGTACAAAACACACAACATTGACATAATTAGGGAGTGTCGTTTATCATGGTCTCTCTTAACCATGTGGGAGAGGCCCTCTCTCCTATAACTTCCACTCAATCCAAAGAAACCATAAACAACCTTACTAGTGCCCTCTTATTGACTTAAATCTATTTGTTGCAATCATACTTATAAGAAAGACATATACACCTCACAACCCTCTAGTGGTGCAAAATGAAAATGTTCTTAAAGAACCTCACAATGATTACACTTTGATTTTGAGACATTATCAAGAAGTTCATTCTAATCAATTCAGTCACAAAATATTATGTGAGTGATAAAAGGCCATTAATCTATTTTTATGGGAAGATGATTAGATTCAACACTATATGTTTATTAGTTTAGGGTAGACAACTTAGGGGACTAAAATACATGTCGTTTCATCATATCGGGATTGATGTCAACATGGATACAATAACCATGATAACATAATCATGGGGTTGGATGTTATTATAGAAGTAATTTAACTTGTAGACAAACCTACTTCCTTTTAAGTTAAACGTTTGTGTTAAATTCAATGTTTTTTTTTGTTTGAGTCATAGTTTCACTTTCAGGAAGTGGAACATTGTGAATAAAAATCTATTTTAATGCTTTAAAAAAAAAATTTCTATGGTTAATCAATTATATCCTCTCCTCTTTTGAATAGTCATTATCTCTTTAAGCCTCATTTCTCCAACGCACAACCAAAACAAAAATAAAAACATGGTACGTCGGGTTAGACCGTACCAATATGCTATCCAAGTGTATTTGGAGTTCCATATCAAAGGGTAGGGAGCCACATCAAGCGCCAACACACAATATTTAGACCGTTGTCAAAGTTTACTTCAAAATTTTTGACTCATTCTAAAATTATGAATGGGCATCTAGTATCCGAGCTGTATTTTAGGAACATCCAATTAATATAGGAACATCAAAGTCAAAAAATTGACTTTTATCCATGCCTATAGCAGAATGCCCTGAATCTACAGGCTGACAAACAATTGGGAAACTTAAAAAAATTAACATATCAAGGAGGAACATGATATGATAATTTTACCCACAAAGCAAGACAGTTTGTGCTCATACTGATATGGTCCAAAGTTGAATTTGAATATTTTAATAGGTTGTGTGGAATACTAGACCAATTTTAATGGATTGGGTTGGAGATAAAGAAACGAACTAGAGCTAAATAGGCCTTCATAATGGATACTTATTTGTAACCTTCCAGAAATTCACCTTCTATTGCAACCCTTAAAGTGGAATTTGTAGTTTTTTTTTCAAAGTGTGGCTTTTCTAATTTTATTTTTGAAATACAAGAGGTGAAAGCACTGCTATTTTTAGAAAAACAATTATTTTTAAACAGACACCATACTTTCATCCAACTACTTCATAATTGGTATGTGGGGTGAGGTTCCTATCAACAAGGGAACATTGCTTGCTATGTGCAGTAGAAAACCCATGGATTAGCCTTGTACTTGTATTGTTTCCGCTTCTACACACTCTCTTAGAAGTTGTGCTTCTCCCTCTCTTTCATAATGGAGTTTCCATGTTCATCATAGGAAATGTATGGAAATGTCTCTTGTAGGGGTTTGATAGCGAGCCTCTTGCTAGTAGATTTCCCTATCACTCTCCTTGACTTTCATGATGATAGACACATTTCAATGAATGTGTACAATCCTTATACACAAACTTCCATCATACTTCCCAACATGTCAAGGATAACCAACCTCGTCGAGAGATGCATTGTGGTGGGGGACGATCACACCATTAATAATAGAGTTCAACGTTCAAGATCTTAAGAAGTGGTGGTGTTGGGGTGGGGCCATGGGGGAAGAGGTGCAAATTATTGGAAATCTACGATTCCAGTTGAAGAGGATGGAGGATAGTAGGATTCCTTCTCGATGATATAATGGTAATTACAACAAGTCAATGAAGTACCGAGCATCGTAGGTTACATAGAAACAATTTTAAAAATGGAAATATGGACAAAATGATATAGGGATAGATGGCATGTTTTATATAATTATTTTACACCTGATTACCTGATGGGCATCATCTAGAGGTCAGCATTATGAGACAGTGAATTATGTCACTTTTTACCTTGAGCATATAACACCTTTTTTCCCGGTCGTAGGTTGTCCCTTTACATTGTGTGACCAAAATGGATGGTCTCTCCTTGTCCTTTTGTAAAGGGAGAGCGATTGCATATTTGACGCAACCTACCCCTCAAACGAGCGGTCGCTCCGCCAAGACCTTCTCTTTCACCGCGGCCCGAAGAGTCAAATGCTCTTCCACCCCCTCGGGAGTTATTTACCCACAGTCTTCTCGGAAATCTCCTCTTCGCGTATCGGGAGATCGGGTCTCACTATGTTGCGAGGCTCGCGGCACTGTCCTCGAGTAAACAAACGCCGAAACCCTGATTCCCGATGGTCAACGGTCAACCTCGGGGTATCACTGCTTGCGATGCCGAACCCTTGTATTTCAAATCCCCGAGTGTCGAAGAGACGATCCCACGCAAATACGCCACCTGTATTCCACTATTCCTTCAGGGCCCACACTGCCACATCAACCTCGGGATTTCGCGGATCACGGATCCACGACGCCAAGTCCCTTGCCGTTGGAAACCCCGAATGCCGAAACTCCGATGTTTCAAATTTGTGCCACCTGTCCCTCCAGCGATCGACGGCTCTGATCAAATCGGGGGTTCGCACTTCGCGATTTCGACATGCATGGGATTCTTGCACTCACCAACCCCGATTCACCGATGTGCGATGGCAAATGATCCTTCCTGCACCTGAGGGTTAACCTCATCGCTCCTTCTCCCAGATCCAATGACCCACGGGACTTCGCGAATCTTCACGACAAACTCCAGTCGTCGATTCTCTTCCTCTGGAGAATCCTCTGTTCGCCACCTTCGTCCTGAGCAACTGAAACCAAGGGACTATCCCTTCTGAGCTTTTGGTCAACTTGGACTCTTTTAGGGATTTCTCGAATATGCTCCCTGTGCTCGGTCTTCAACCACTTTCAAAAGTGATGAAGTCTTCTGGGTTCTGTGCACTCACGCTCGCAACAGTTTCAACCCTTCCCTTATCAGACTTGCTACTGAGACTTCACTTCCAACCTGCACTCACCTGCGCGGTTCGAACAACCCAACATAACCCAAGACCAAAGAGAACAAAAGTTCAATTGCTCAGCCTCCTCACGCACTCTATGTGGAGGAATTCAACTGCACTCGATGCAGGAATCTCCTGGCCTAAGCAGAGAAACAATTGAAACTCATTCTCTCAGGTTATGCACCTAATACGCAATCACATATGCAGCATATAACAGGTAAACATAAAAGGAAGCAAGTAAGCAAAAGCATAACATCAACAACACAAAGGTATCAAACACATCCATGGGAATTGAATCAAAGCTCTTCTATTAATTCAATATCTGTACATGGAGGTTTCTTCACAGGTTCTTTGTTCTGCTCTCCTCTTTTTCCTGTCTAATGAGAATGATAATCCTTCTACAATGATACAAGTGAGGGTGTCTATACTCTGTTTTCCCTCTCAAAAGGTGACTGTCTAATCTACAATAAATTTCTATCTAACAGCCTTAATAGTCTTAAATGCCTTCCTATCTATAACATAATACAAGTGCGCCCGGCTTTGAATGCCTTTTGTTAAATGGCGGCGCACCAACACCAAGGTAAAATTCAAAATCTGAAATTTTTTGGCTTGTCCAGCTGTCTCTCTTTCTCCACGCGCTGGCTCGCTTGGTAGGTGAGCGATGCTCCTGCATCATACTCCCCGGCTCAAAAGATTTCATGGGCTCCTGCTCATGAGCTCCTGTACAGTCTGCCCATGCTTTTGTATCACTGCCTCTATCTCCCAACTAGCATCCTCCACTGGGTGATTCTTCCATTTCACCAGGTATTCAAAATATTGCTTCCTCCTGGTTTTTCTTCCAACTCTTTTGTCCAGTATGCACTCCATTTCAGGTTTCTGTGCAACTGGTAATTGCTTTTTCCACTGGATCACTGGTTCCTCGGTTCCAGCCTCTGCTTCTTTAGCCTTGTAGGGGTATAAATCCGAAATATTGAAAATCGGAGATATTCCGATGCCCTCCGGCAACTCAAGCTCATATGCATTTTCACCAAACTTTTTCAGAATTTTGCATGGCCCGATTTTCTTCATCTTGAGCTTGTTGTATGTTCCCTTTGGGAACCTTTCCTTCCTTAAGTGCGCCAGAACCATGTCTCCAACTGCAAATTGAAGTTGTCTTTTTCTTTGATCAGCTCTGCGCTTATATTCTTGATTCATCTTCTGCAGCCGCTGCTTCACCTCCGCGTGAAGTTCCTGCATCGCCTTAGCGAATTCCTCAGCTCTTGCGCTGCTAGTCTCAGTCTGTTCTGACTCCCTGAGTTCAGAAACTCCTCTCGGTTGCGTCCCATACAAAATTTGAAACGAAGTCTTACCTGTACTCCGATTCACAGAATCATTGTACGCAAACTCTGCCTGTGGTAGGATCTGATCCCAACTGGTGTGATGCTCAGTCACCAGACTCCTCAACAGATCTCCCAAGCTTCTGTTGACCACTTCCGTCTGCCCATCTGTCTGCGGATGGTAAGCAGAACTGAATGCTAAGTCAGTCCCCAGCTTCTTCCATAGCGTCCTCCAAAAATGACCTATGAACTTCGTGTCTCGATCCGAGACTATGCTTCTCGGCAATCCATGCAATCTGACGATCTCTTTGAAAAACAAATTTGCGATGTGCGTGGCATCGCTGGTCTTATGGCACGGAATGAAATGCACCATCTTCGAGAACCTGTCTACCACAACAAAAATGGAGTCAACTCCTCGTTGTGTTCGCGGTAAACCCAACACGAAGTCCATGCTAATGGCATCCCATGGCCTCTCGGGTATGGGCAACGGTTGATATAGCCTGGCATTCTGCTTTCAGCCTTTTGCATGTTGACATATCCTACACCTGTCAACAAACCTCTTCACATCTACTCGCATGCCTGGCCAAAAATACAATTCACTCAGCTTGGCGAATGTTTTGTCATGCCCGAAATGACCTGCTAAGCCTCCGCTGTGCTTCTCCTTCACCAAATTCTCTCTCATAGAGAAATCTGGAATACACAGTTGGTTGCCTTTAAAAAGAAATCCATCCTGTATCAAGAAATCTATCCACTGGCTCCTATCCCTGAGAACTGGGTTCTCGGCTGCTTCATATGCTTCCCCAAAATCTACGTCCCCTGCATACATATCTTTCAAATGTTCAAAACCTAAAATCTTGACCATGAATTCCTGCAGCAATAAGCATTTCCTGCTTAAGGCGTCAACCACCTTGTTTGCAGTCCCTGAAATGTGCTTTATGACAAAGGTGAAATTCTGCATATACTCCACCCACTTCGCATGCTTTTGATTCAGCTTCTCCTGCTGACTCACGAATTGCAATGCGTGATTATCACTGTACAGCACAAATTCTTTGGGTATCAAGTAATGTTTCCACTTCTTCAATGCCTGTATAATAGCATAGAATTCTTTATCATATGTGGAGTACTTCAATTTTGCATCATCCAGCTTCTTGCTGTAATATGCAACAGGTCTGTCATCCTGACTTAAAACCCCTCCAACAGCATACCCACTGGCATCACACTTCACCTGGAAGGTCTTCTGAAAATCCAGCAACACCAGGATTGGCTGCTCAGTTATCTTCCGCTTCAACAGATTGAAGCTTCTTTCAGCCTCGGCTGTCCACTGGAAAACCTTGTGCCGCTTCTTCACAGTATCCATCATTGCAGCATTGATTCCTCTAAAATTCCGAATGAATTTCCTATAGAAGCTTGCCAACCCATGGAAGCTCCTTACCTCAAAAACATTTCTCGGCGATGGCCAATTCCTGATTACATTCACCTTCTCAGGATCCATCCTCAATTCATTCGCCGAGATTACAAAACCCAAATAAATGAGCTCTGTCTGCATGAATGAGCATTTCTTCAAATTAACCAACAGCTTCTCCTGCTGTAATCTCCTCATTACAATGGCCAAATGCCTCAAGTGCTCTTCCCTAGTTTTACTGAAAATCAGTATATCATCCAGGTATACAACCACAAATTTGCCAATGAATTCCTGCAGGACTTCATTCATCAGCCTCATGAAAGTGTTGGGTGCATTCGTCAAGCCAAACGGCATGACCAGCCATTCGTACAAACCCTCGTTTGTCTTGAATGTCGTCTTCCACTCGTCTCCCTCTCTCATTCGGATTTGATGATATTCGCTCTTGAGATCAATCTTGGAGAAATAATTTGCCCCACTCAGGCAGTCCATCAAGTCGTCCATTCTCGGCAATGGAAACTTGTACCTGATGGTGATCTTGTTTATGGCCCTGGAGTCCGTACACATCCTCCATCCTCCATCCTTCTTCGGACTCAGTACCGTTGGAACGTCACATGGACTTAGACTCTCTCTGAACAGTCCCTTATCTTGCAGATCCTGAACCTGTCTTTTGACCTCCTCATTCTCCTGAGGTGTCAACCTGTACGCTGCCTTATTTGGCAAACTTGCTCTGGGTATGAGGTCAATGTGGTGACTCACACTCCTCATCGGTGGCAACGAACGAGGTAGTTCATCCATGATGATGTCAGCAAACTCTTCAAGCAGTTGCTGAATCTCCTCTGGCAAGTCGTCCACTCTTGTGTTTGTCAGGACAATTCTCGGCTTCCTGACAACGAAGAATTGTGGGTTTTCATCCTTCTCCAGCTCTGTGAGAAGCTCTTTCCCACTCATGAGAAGTATTGTGCTG
>CBVK0100413599.1:0-19495 GCA_900067695.1 Picea abies
CCGCTCTTCCGATCTCACTTATAGGTTCTGAGGATCATAGATGCCAGTGATTGATGGATTCATGAACAATAGAGGATCTATTGTAGCTTGCCCATTAAATCATTGTTCATTGTTTAAGCAATCTTTATCTGTTTGCATAAATTATTTTTGTAAAATGGATGTTCTTCCTTTGGTTATATTCACCATTATTATACTCATTATTATATATCTCTTTGTCTGATATACAGTTTGATTTCCTTTGATATGTAGGCTGTTATGACTCCATGCCCAATGGAATGTCTCTGCAGAGATTTTGCTACCCTCTCCCTTTATTTCCTAGTTTTGTTGATCCAGCTACTCAAACAATTTAATCCATTTATATTCTGATGGGTACTATGCTTAAACCTACAATATTCTAGGTGTGACTTCCAGTGCTAACATTTTTGGCACCATTGTCAGGGATGGAAGTGAATAAATATTCCCTAGGAGAACGAGATTGAGAATATCCAGCTCTTGATGGTAGACAAGAGCAAGACATGAGCTTGACTACAATATTCTACCTCACGACTCCAACTTCATTACAGATGAATCTATGGGATACTCCACTGGTTTGAAATGGAAAAGGTTCTTTTTCAGAGGTATGCATTTTGTGATTTCAAAAATATTTCTGGTTTTTCGAATCTCGAGCCTCATAGAAGTGAAAGGGAAGGTTTCCTTCCCAGGTTTAGAGGAGAAGATTGGGAAGTGTCGGCTGAATTTTTATTAGACATTCATGAGTGCATGGTTAAGATGAAAGTTTTACATGAAGATGTCTTGATTAATTTTTTTAGATATTATTTGGATGGAGCAACTCAATATTGGTGTAGATCACTCTCGGTTGCTTGTATTTTTTCACTGAGCCATTTTCATGCTACCTTTCATTTGTTTTGCAAAGAAAAAATTTCAGCTAACTTTACCTATCTAGAATGTTATCATGAATTATATTTATTGAGTAAAGGATTCGATAGTCATATAGAGTACGATGTAGTAGAAGAAATCTTTCATAATGATCGAGAGGTTAATGATTTGCAAAGTGATAACCATATTGTAGATACTTTTGACATTGTATCACATGTATCTAATGTTTTAAGTTGTCACAAAGATCAAATGGTTTCCTTTGAATATTCAAATGATAATGAGAAGATCAATATATCATCATGTGACAGTTTTGGATATGAAACAAATATTAAACAACCTGTGATTAGCATCGAGATCAGTGAAAGAAGCTTGCAACAACTTTCAGTTTTGCAGATAGAGGAGACTGGCAACAGTTATAAAACTAGGCATGTGCATAAGCAATTGAGTTTTCAATTGGAACAACATCAGGAAGAGGTATTTATTTATGGATTTATTGATCCTATTGTTGATTATCTAGATTCTTTAAGCAGTAAAGTTGTCAAATCATTCTTTTCAAATGAAGGTTCGTTTTTCTATCTTTTCAAACTGCACTTTTATATGCCATGGGTTCCTTCATTTGTCTGATCCGGATCGATAGTTTTACCAGTTAATAAACTTTTTGTATGGATTCATTGGAAGCATGATTTAACTTGATAAAGAAGCATCACAATTGGTTAGAGTGGGAGTAGGATGAATAAATCTCGGTTCTCGAGCATTTTGGTTTGCGGTGATTTTGTTTTCAGATTGTGAATATTCTTAGTTTTCAATAAAGAGAAGAGGTTCTCTTAGGAATACAAGTTTTTTTCATAGATGACTCCATATACCAATGGATAAGGCAATTCAACTGCATGTCCTTGGCATCTCACAGGGAGCATGCCATCCCCTGTGGTGCCAGATGTTAACACATAGAATTGTAGGGGTACAAAAGTCACTTTAGTCTTTGTTTTTGAGTCATAGGTTTTTATATTTTTTATGACTTCTTTCTATAGTCATTTTTCAACTTTTGATTTAAATAAACCAAGTTAGTTTGGCCTTGGTCTAGGGTCTTTGGGTTATGTCTTTTTTATCATGTCAAGGAGTGATAAACACTCATGAGTCACATCTTTGAAAATCCTTATTATCACCTTGACAATTCACCTCCATGACTGTATGAAATATCTCTAGAGCTATCACCTTTTATCGGTTCAACTTTCAAGTCAGTTTTAATTTGAGTGCTACCATATCACTAAGGGAGTTCACAACATACTCAAGTGCTCCATTCATTCATTTTCATCATTACCTTTTTTTCATGCTAAGGGATTTCATTGTTTTCAGAGCCTATTTTTAACAAATTTTCAAGGATCAGGTCTTTGGACATCCTAACAATCTCCTCGAAGCATGCAAATCTTCTTTGAATTAGGCACTGCAAACTAGTGACAGGCACTACAAACTTCATTATGAAATCATTTCCTGTAGAAGAGTCTTCTAACAATTTGATCATAAATTTTGAATGACGATGTGGGTTTTTTAGAATATTTTTGTGGAGGAGAATGATATTGGAATTGACATGCTGACCAAAATTCATCCCAACGCAATTTGGAATTTGAGAAATAAAATCAAAACACCAATATGTTGTGAACTGGCACTACAGAGAGGATGAAAAGGAGCATTGGATGTTGGATAGTTTTCAAACACTTCTGGTCAAACTCAAAGATGTCAAAATCAAGCCTAGATCCCCTTGGTACTTCATGAGAGTGTTCATCATGTTTGGGGGTTGAAAACTGGGTTTTGGCTGGTTTTCATATTGGTGTTGCGAAGTGTGGTGCAAACACTCTGTTATAGGATTGTTGAAACTTTCATCTTTTGCATCCTTTCAAATTCATCCTTAAATGAGTGAATTTTACCCCTATCCATTTAAAGTGCATGGTTGATCATTTGATGAAGTAGCCTTAAAGTTGCAAATGATAATAATGTTGTTAACCTATTCTTATGTCGATTCAAGACCTATTTAATATGAGTTGTAAGCCATGAATATCAATTTTGATGTCTTTGCCCAATTATATATCAAGATAATGGAGTTTTGTAGCACGTCTGGACTCTTGACATAAGTTTTGAGGTGTTGAATATTTGAAAAAGTAAAACATGATGCTATAGGAATGTTTTTTGTGTCAACGCTGCGAATTGGTTTTTTTTGACAGTTTCTAAACAATTAGCACACAACAGAGGATTGTTTTCCTCATAACTTTTGAATGACAATTTGGGTTCCTCTGAAATTTGGTGTGGAGGTAAAACATGGTGTTTTTAAATTTTTGAAAACAATTTATTTTGACCCACTTCACATTTTCGAATAAAAACTAAAAGCATCACCTACATGAAAGTTTGCATTGCATGATGTCACAGGCACTGTGAACTCTAACAGTTTGACAAATTCGAAATATGGGAAGGCTACCAGCTGTGAAGGAAGGTTCAAATGGTCTCTTAGGTGTTATTTTGATATGAGGGACATTTTTTCCATATCCAAATCAATCAAGATGACATGTTTCAAGAGACATTTATCACAATATGAAAGATCCTAGAAAATAGGATTTGGTTAAGTTTTTATTGGAATAGTTTGTAACAAGACTCTTAAATGAAGGAGGATCCTATGTATCGCCTTGGTTTCAACATCCTTATTGTAGATAGAGATCATTGACTATAAATGAAATGGATTTTGAGAAGGAAAGGGTTGGATTCATGATCCAAGAGAGGAGAGAGTTGGAGGAGCAATTTTAGTTGCTCATTTGTAAGCTTGAGGGCCTGCTTGTAATGACATTTTCTTCCATTAAAGATTCATGAGATTTGTTATCAGATTTTCTTCTTTGTTTTCCCACTTATTTGTTATCTTCTTGCTTGAACACATTGCAGGTTCTAAGGATCATAGCTTCCATTGATTGATGGATTCATGAAAAACAAAGGATATGTTGTAGCTTGCACATTAAATCATTGTTCATTGTTTAAGCAATCTTTATCTATTTGCAAAAATGATTTTTGTACAATGGATGTTATTCCTTTTGTCATATTCATCATTATTCTGCTCATCATTATATATCTGTTTGTCTAATATAAAATTTTATTTCCTTTGATCTGTAGGATGTTATGACTCCATGCCCAATGGACTGCCTCTGCAAACATTTTGTTGCCCTCCCCCTTTCCTTCCTAGTCTTTCTGATCCACCTACTCCAACCATTTGATACATTTATATTTTAATGGGTACTAGTCTTACACCTACAACAATCTAGGTGTGACTTATAGTGCTAACAAGTTGAAACCAATTGTGTGTGAAGTTTGTGGTCAACTGAAACCATCTATGTGCGAGGTTTGTGGTCAGTCGAAACCATTTGTAAGAATAGCTTTTGGTTAGAAATAAACCACTTTATATGATGGTTATTCATCATCATAAACCATTTGAGCATTGATATGGTTAGGAATAAGATACAAAATAACGAGGGGACTTAAGATGAGGGGAAGCTAATAAAATGAATCGACAAACTAAAGGAAGCCCAACCATATGAAGATGACAAAAGATTATGACATGACTTTGATAAATACCTAATTAGATAAATATTAAGACATGTATTCATTAAGAGGGGGTGTTAGAATACATAACTAATGAATGTGGCATGATGAGCTATTGAGCAGGTAAGCGAGACTTGATGACCTATGTGAGTAAGTAAGAGATAAGTCAATCAAAGTAGTTGTTAGAGATAAGATGTAATAAGTAACCTTGAATAGAGTGAGGAGAAGTGTCTAAAACTAACAATCTGAACCCTTGATCTATTGTCATGATCAATGGTCCATATTCATCTAAATGTGTCTAAATAGAATCTATGTCTAATGTCAAAGATCAGGTTGTTTTTTTTGTGTTCATCTCTGTATCTCTTGTGTTGTATCTTCTGTGAGGTATCTTTTTTCTTTCTATTTTTCCATTGATGATGTCGCTAATTTAGCTACATTGTATGGAGTCACCAACATGTGGTGGTTGTTTCTAAATAACCAATCTAACCAATACCTCTCCAATCTAACAAAAAAAAACACTTAAATATTGTATTGTGGGGATTTCATATCCTTTACTATATATTAAATGTTGTATTGTGGGAATTTCATATCCTTTACTGTATGTTAAATCTTGTATTGGGGGGATTTCATATCCTTTACTATATCTTAAAAAAAGCACAAAATTTGATGGTTGAAAAAACATATTGGTATGAAGAGTTTTTAATACTTCTTATTATGAGTGTAATTTCTAGTGGTGGTCTATGATAGACCACTTTTATTTTGAGTGTAATTAAGTTTGCTAGTGCTAATGGTGGTGATTAACATCTACTTGTGATCAAACTTAAAGAATTACATGTTTTTTTTAGAATATTAATTTTGTGTTCAAAAAAATAAAAATAAAAACATTCTTAACTCACCATAGTTTTGATGAGTTAAAAGGTTAGGAAGGTTTTTTTTCTAACAAATATTTTGAAATTGTGATTTAAAGATATTTTAAGAAAAAATGATTTTTCATCTTTAACCATCTTAAGGAATTACATGGATTTCTTTAAACAAAAAACAAAAATTAGAAAAGTAAGGAAAGATGACTATAGTTTTGAAGGGTTAAAAGGCTAGGAAGGTTAAGATTGTGATTTAAAAACACTCTAAGAGAGTGATTTTCATTTTCAAAACTTTTAGTGTCACAAAGATGCCACATTCTTTTAACCCATAATATTTTAAGAATTGTTCAATGTCATGCTTCACTATCCAACTAGTGAGAATTTATTCTTATTTTTAAAATGTTGGTTTTCTTCTTTACACTAGTCAAAATAAAGAAATAATTTTAATTTTTTTAAATAAAGCTGAAATATTTTTAAAAAATTCTGTAATTCTTCATGGTAACACAATCTTAAAAACACCTCTTATCTTCCAATTTATTTATCTTGTTCTTAGATATTATGTAGTTAATAAAAATGGCACAACATAGTCTCACTGGTATACTCATCAATATTCTTTTTTATGCTGATGATATCGTTCTTATGGCAAGGAGTCCCCATGATCTTGAAAACCAACTAAGAATCCTCAAGGAATTTTGCTCCAATATGGGTATGACTGTTAATAATGATAAGTCTAAGGTCATGATTATTAAATCCAATAGGATCCCTTATGATACCTTTGTATATGACAACAACAACTTGGAGAAAGTGACTTCATACAAATATCTTGGAATTGATATTCACCACAAGCTCAATTGGAATTATAGAATTGAGAAAAGGATTATTGGGGGATGGAAAGATTATTATGGGCTTGAAAACAATTGTAAATCAGCTCATCTTTGGAGTTGGGATAAGAAGAAACTCCTCTTTGATACTCTTGTTACACCTATTATTATTTATGGATGTGAATTCTGGGGCTGTAGTATCTCTCATGAATCCTGGAGAAAGATAGAGAAAATACAAAAGAATTTTATAACCTATAATCTCAAAATTAAAGGAAATACACCCTATCCCATCCTCCTCATAGAAACAAGCTTCTCCACCATTAAGAGCATGGCTATGAATAGATACCTAATGTATAAGAACAAGTTAAACAACATGGAAGACAAGATGCTACCTAAAATTGCTTTAAAATCAAGTCATAACCACTATCGACTCAAGCGAGGATGGCATAAATATGCCTGGTCTTGGCTAAACTATTGGGGAATCATGGAAGAAACTATTTTGCAGAATAAAGATACTATTAAAAAAAATGTCAAATCAAAATTTAAAGAAAAAATGTGGTGTGATAAAGAATTAGAGGAAAAAAGGAAATTAAGGTATTATAAATATGTAATCAACTCTAATGTAGAAGATCAAAATTATCTATCTATTTTTCCAAGTGTAAAGAAAAAAATAAGCATTGCTAAGATAAGAAGAAATTCTCACGAGCTCCATAGTGAAACTGGGCATTGGTCAATTCCTAAAATGCCATGGGATGAAGGAGTGTGTCACCTTTGTGACACTAAGAAGGTTGAAGATGAAAATCACTTTCTCTTAGATTGTCCAACGTATACCCATATTAGATCTCATTTTCAAAATATTGATCACACTACCAACCTTCCTAACCTCTTAACTCAACAAAAGTATGGTGCTCTTGTAAAGCTTCTCTTAATTATTTTTTAGCACAGAAACAAAATTCTAAAGAATCACAAGTAATCACTTACCGTCTTAAGTTTTGATAGACCAATTAGGTTTTAGTGGACGTTAATGATCATCATCACCATCATCATTATCAATATGTGATTTAAAATATTAAGTCTGAACATCCATCTCTATTAATTTATCTTATTCTTATATATTGAGTACTTAGTAAAAATAACACAACATATTAAATGTTGATAAAATGGGAGAGTAGAGTATAATACACAAATATTCAGTTACTTACAATATCGATACATTGGACTCTATTATATAGAGTGTAAAGGTTGTTATCGGATCTAACTTATTCTAAATATAACTGGAGAGGTTGAGAGAATATCTCAACCACACACCAAACTAGGATCTCACCAATCCAAGTTTCTAACAACCTCTTAATAATAGGATCACACAACTCATGTAGAGATTAGGTCTAGTTCTCAATACATTAGCAAGCATATTAGATAAGTAGGAATTATATATTCTAACACTCTCCCTTAATGACTACTTATCTAAATATCTATGTGGTCATATCTTCATGTGATTCGTCTTGTACCTGCATATGATTATACCGGAATACATGGGTCATCAACCACTGTAGCGTTCTCTAGGAATCCTTTTAAATTACATGGTTCATTCAACCATTCTTCCTCATACCTTTCCCTTCATCACATCATCATCAAACTAGGAATTTTTTGGCTTACCCATAACCATGCTCTACATTTTCTCGAATTACCCTCAACCATGCACCAGGTTTTTTGAGATTACCTTTAACCATGCTCTAGGTTTTCTCGGATTACCCTCACCATGCATCGAGTTTTTAGGTTTACTCGGATTACCTGTAACATCAACTCCATTTATAATGTTGAACATGGCATTCCAATGGTAATAGATTTTTTTGTATTGTCTTAAATTTTTTTAAAATATTTCTTTTAATACTTTTTAGATCTATATAATTAAAAATCAAAATCAGTGAAATCACTACCCAATAAACTCAATATAAGAAAAAGAAAAAAACTCAATATAAGACCAAAATGGATAAACATTCGATTTTTTTAATGTGTTAATTTGTGTCTTAGATTCTTAACTCTAAGACAGAAAGTGCTTATCATGGTCACTAACTTCCTTTTAGATCTAGGTGGACTAGTGTGTAAGGAGGAAGGAGAAAAGAAGTACCTTTGGCGGCGTTTGTCCCTGCACGCTCCGAGTTGAGCTCCAATCTTTCGCTCCTTGATAAGCCCTGTAGACAAACAAAGTACGACCACTTCCTACTCTATCAAGATTAGTCTGAAATAGGTCTATCTACTAAAGAGACAAATTCATGTGAGATTGAACACGAATTAGAAAGAAATAGGCCAAGCAAATTATATTAATGAGGACAAAACATTGCTTACATCCATAGATGAATTGCAGCAATTTCGTCAAGTCCTCCTTTTCTACCCCTTGCTCAAAAGATCCATGATCTGAATGAAGATAGCTTCACTAATTTGTCCCTATGAGATCATAGGTCTCTTGCTTCCAAAATATCTTTGTTCTAGCACCACTTATAAGATCATAAGTTTGGTGTGATTCTCCCTTTTCAGTTTTCTTTCACCATGAGAAATCTTGCTTATATAGCCTTGGAGAGGCTTTAACCACTTGTGATATCCTTGGGGAATTTGAGGATTTTCCTCCTTCAGTTGAGGATCTGCCCTAAGATCATGGCTGGACTAGGGATTCGAATCCAACATCCTTCCAATAATGAAAGGATCCTTCCCCCATTCATCTCAACAACTTAACTACTGGCCAAAATAGGCAGTGCTCCCTCAAAAGGGCCATCAGAGCGATGTAGCACTCCCTAGTAGTGTTTAGGGGAGCGCCAACACTCCTAAAGGTAGGAGAGCTCCTGCAAACTGGTTGATGCAGTGCTATAACGCTCCCTAATGGCTTATGGGGGGGCACCAACACTCCTGGGATAGTTATAGGGGAGTGCTCCCCTCCAAAAACTTAGTTTTTTGAGTGTTTTCAGATGGAAAAAGGTTCATGAGCCCAGTTAAATTTTCCTCCTCTTCCAAATCAAGTGTTTGACATGTGCCAAGTGTCCTCCTGATGTCATTTATAGGCATGACATAGGCATCATGGTAGTATGATTCCGTGACACTTGCGACACTTGTGAACAAAATGTGACACTTGCGACCTTTGTAATGATGACACTTGCAACACTATCAAAGTGAGTATATTTTATGTGTAACAGATTGCCCCCCAAAGTATGAAGTTAGAAGATAGGAACTAATAACTTAAATGCTTTGTAGACTTTCAAGCAAGGGTATAGATGTAGAAAACCTGACAAAAGCTGCACACAAACATCCAACTAATATTATGACATGTTTCAAACCCAAGGCATGCATACCTATGCTTGGGTGATCAAGACTTGCAAGATATGGCCGCCATAAAATACACTGCGGATCCATAATTGTATTGATAAAAAGGTATAGCCACTGAAAATACAATGTGGATCTATACTCCCATGATCTGAACTGATTGTAGCCACGAAGAATACACAGTGGATCTACGAGATGACAAGACATAGCCACGACCAATAAAAAGTGGATCAATGTCATAGTATATGTGTCATTGTTCAAAAGAAACTCCATCACAACCTGGGAAAGGTATATATCAAAGTGATCACTCAACCCAGGGTCTTCTTACTGATCCTGATATAGTACGAATCTAACCATGTGAATAGATGTCCTAATGTTGAACATGGCAAAAACCACTTGATTACCAGTCAATGATGTAAACCATTAACAAGTGCAAGGGAGATCAGCATTAATGTTAATGATTCCCAAGGTACCCTAGTACATTCCAATGAATGTGAATGGATGAGCTGGAGTCGAACATCCATGGAATCATCTGATCAGAGGTCAATGATGTAAATCCATTGTCGGACATGAGGAGGCCTGCCATTGAGGCATGCAAGTCCCAAAGTACTAACTGGTTTCTAAGTCTAATTCCTAGATAATGTGTTGAAGTTGATAGGAATAGGATTGTCGAAGGAGGGCCTTGATGTATCCCCCATCAATGACACGAAACAGACATAGAGATGTAATTGGTAGATCAAATGAACATGGACTGACATGGGTATTGAGACAAGATATTTTTTATGGTTGACTCACGTGATGGATACTTCCCTTGAACACTGAGGCGCAACAACAGAAACATGACATGCACCAAAACTTGATGAAGCAGTGGATGTTGTGACTTACGTTAGGTGACCCAAAGGAGTGAAAGGAACTCAAAGGATTGTCTCAGTGCAGAGGTTCAACGTATTATAATGCATACAAAAGATAGAGTGATGTGTTCAAGGGAGACTTTAAGAGTTACATGGAAATGTTCTAAAAAAGACTGCTTGTCTTGCTTCTTTCAATTTTTCCCCCATCCAGATAGACGAGTACCTCTTTTTAATTTAATGAGCTCGAGGAGGATAACACATGCTCGATATAACTCACCTTCGGTAAGTTCTTCTTCCTTTGTTTAACGAACTAGAAGAAGTAAAGGTTTAGTCCCATATGGGCCCATCGATGTTTTGTTTAGCGAGTCCAAAGATAGAAAACTTGAAGGCTTTTCATGATTATAGAGTCTAGAAAAACACTTAAACGAGAACTCTCTCAATTCCTTTTTCATAAAGTAGTATGATGAGACCGAAAAAGAGATAAACTATCACTAAAAAAACACCCTTTCAAAACGTTTAACGAGTGGGAAAGGAAGAAAGATCACTCAGAAATCTTTTCACATTTAGAGAGTCTGAAAAGAGCTTAAAGGAGACTCCAGGGGGTTCCTTTTTTGTGTATCCATACAGGTTCGAAAAATATATAAAATTCTACCTGTATGCATTCTCATGTATTTACAAGCATTAGAAAGAACAAAGACTAAGCTCGGTATGCCCCCATCTTAAAAGATGGTGACTTAGCTCCAGAATAATCGATAAAGTCTAGAGACATGCCCTCCAAGCTTCAATTCATTCACCAGCACTAAGGTCACCACCAATTTCTCTAGGAAAGGAGAAAAAGGAGAAGGGTGGATGAAAAGAAGGTTCAAGAGAGGTGGTTGTTTCATTTTTTAATGAGCTTGACACAGGAAAATAACTATGCTCAGGGCCTCTATGTCATTTTTTAGCGAGCTTGCCACAGAGAAGAAAAATTATGCTCGTGGTTTCATCTAGATCATGGCTTCCAAGAGGATAATTCTCTGGAAGGGTACCATGTCAATGGATAAAATGTGGTCATGGCCTCCAGGAGATCTTCGTTGGATGGAATATAATCACTCGAGAAATAACACATGTTGAGGGTCATGACAAGGGTAAGGAGATCAGGCTCCAATAACCCTACCGAAGAGATCACCATGTCAACTACTGGATCCAAAGCATCAAAATTTGAAATCATGGGAGAAAATGATACATAATTGACATGGGGTGGGGGAGATATTGTCTTCATATAAGAACCACTTAGGGAGGAAACCCAGTCTAGGTCGATGAATGAAAGTTGATCAATAGTCACAATTCTTCCATTGTGAGGGGAAGATATCACACGAAAAAGGGTGGATACAAGAGCTTTCATAGCATAGACATAATCCTGCCGAAGGAGTAAATCAAAATACAAGGGGTCTCGGACTACCATGACATCGATAAAAATAGTTTTCCCTCCCAAAGCTATAGGAAACTGAGGAAGGATCCCTAAAGGTTGACTATTTCTTTTGTTAAAAGCTAACAGATTCTGTGTAACCGGCGCAATTTGTAGACAACCCAAAGTGTACCAAGCAATAGAAGACAAAATACTAACAGACGCACCTTCATCTATCAGCATTTGAGGAACATCCTGACCATGAACCTGTACTGTAATCTGGAAAGGAATGTGAGAGGGAATACGAAGTCTAGTTAGCACACCCCAATCAAAAAGGATGGCTTCAGTACTTGGAGGGGGTTTCGCAGGAGAATGAAAGATGCCCCTCGGCACGATAGAGTCTGTATCAATGAGAAAAATATGGGCAGTATCGGGTTTACTCTCTAGAGAGAGAGTAGGATCGACCGATGATTGGATCCGATCAACCAATGGTGGACTTGGATAAACCACTTTATCACTCTTCAGAGGAAGAGTGGGATTGACCGAGGAAGGAACTGGATCAATC
Source organism: Picea abies (assembly GCA_900067695.1). Lineage (NCBI taxonomy): Eukaryota > Viridiplantae > Streptophyta > Pinopsida > Pinales > Pinaceae > Picea > Picea abies. Next base: position 12,246 of record CBVK0100413599.1, read on the forward strand.
ACTTTGACATTCCTCAATGGAGGAATGGGATCGACCGATGGTGAAACTGGATCAACTACTTTGGCACTCTTTAGAGGAAGAGTGGGACTGACCAAGGAAGAAACTAGATTAGTCACTTTAGCATTCCTCAATGGAGGAATGGGATCGATCGACGGTGAAACTGAATCAACCACTTGAATTTCATTCTCCAAGGGAAGAATGGGGTCGACGGATTGAAACAGATCAACTGCTTCGGTGTCACTCTTTAATGGGATAGTGGGATCAACAGAGGATGAAAATAGGTTGACCACTTTGGTGTCACACTTTTGATGAAGAGTGGGGTTGATTGATGATGGAACTAGATTAGCTACTTGGGTTTGTGGTTCAATTGAGGAGGAAACTAGATTGACCATATGATCAACCGGACTGACCGAGGATGGAACCAGATTGACCAGTCCATCAACTAACGATGGGTTGGGGGAAAGCTTATGATAACCTTTTGGAAGTTGAAATTTTTCCAAAAGAGAAAAAGCCTCATCCATATGAGGGAAAACGTGAGAGTAATGATCACCTTTACATAACATGTAAGGGAACTTGATAGTTTTCTTCTTCTTACTAACCTGAACATCACTAGTCGACGAGGTATCATCGACATGACTAACAGAGGCCGATGGCATGGAGGACCACATTTCTAAGACCTGGGTAAGACCGGGGCAATCCCTCAGAAAGTGGTCACCCTTACAAGGGTTGCAAGGGAATTTGGGTTTTGGATTCTTCATTTAAATCTTTTTGACCTCATCAACACTCCTAGTACTATTAATGGTAACTAGTTTCTTAGAGCCAAGATCAGATGTTGTTGGGGCCTTTGTCCTTTTCAGGTTCTTCTTCTTCTTCTCTTTTTGTTTCTTCTTCTTCTAATCAACCTGGCTTCTTGCTTTAGTGCTTTCACTAGGCGAAGAAGGAGAAATGGAAGGAGACTTGATGGGCGAAGAAGGAGAAAATTTGACATGAGGTTGATGTCTGGGTGGTGTATTGACATCCAAAGTATTAGGTGCAACTGAAACATTAGGAGGATTTAGAATCACCGAAGTGGGGAACAACTAAACTGGTAATCCAATAGTGAGTCCTGGAAGCCTCAATGTGGAAACATATGGAGGACCAAAGTTTCTAAATGAAGGAAAGGTATAAGGTTCCCCAGGAGAAGGGGCTCCTCCATTGGTACTCCCAGGATTTGATGCCATTAACACTGACTCAACCTTTAGGTCCACCAAGTAAAAAAAACAACACATGCTACGAATCTGAGAAGCAATCAATCAAACAAAGCTTCCTATGATGAAACCACTAGTTGGTGATGAAATCCAATGTCGCGAGATCAAAATAGGAAGGGGCGCGGATAGAGCAGGTGGATCAGTTATGTTGGCAACCTGCTTAACAAACTTACGCCTTGGTGCAAGATTCCACACAATAATTGTGGATTTACCCTCCAAGGATCCAGAGTGAGTTTGACCAATGTCTGTTCCAGGTACAATGAGACTTCCCTTCACCATCACCTTGTGTGAGACCCTAAAAATTGTGGCTACTAAGGTCACCAACTCGTATTCATCCCCTGGGCGGGTACATTTGACAGTCCAGTCGGAACGTATGGGTAGGATAACAAGTCTGAAATCATCTTGAAAGCCTCCCACACATAATGATGGGTATACCTTCTAGTGACCCCCAATATATGATCCAACCACTACAAACAGTTGAACCACAGAGGGATAATCTATGTAACTCACCTGAATGTGACCTTGTGCATAACCCCTGTGTGAGAGGGGGATCCCAGCAAGCCAATACAAAAATTGGATTTGACTCTCCCTACCGCAAGATACTATGTTTGTTTGATAGATTTGGAAAGTTATCCTTTCAACCTATTCCAAAGCCCTACACCTTAAACTAATTTAGGTTTGCTAACAAAGATGTACAAAGTCTAATAAATTTTAGTTAAGTGTTGATTTTAATGGTTGTTGTTTACTCAGAGGGTGTACAAAAGTGAAACTGACGGAATGATGAGTCAATTCCCAAAAATATGCATGAAATATGATAAGCAATCATTTCTTTTCAATGAATACCTATTTAAGGGAGAGAGGAAGAGTCATTTTCACTATCAAACACTTGATAAGGAATGCCCTCAATCAATTTTGTTCTCAATCAAATCCAATATTATGCTACAACATTTCAGAAATGCAAACTAATATGCAAACTAATCATTAAGATGTACTTTTGTTGTTTTCATGCAAATGATGATCAATTCAGTGAAAAAGTTGTCCCGCCAACTACCCTTTCAGATCAAGAAGATTCGGACAAGAAAACGCAGATTTCGCACAAACAACACACCCTTTTGCAATAAAAAAAGAGAAAGAAAATCAAAAGTGCAAAAGGAAGGAGAAATAAACTAGATCAGATGACCTCAAAGAACCAGATGAGAAGAGTCACAGACTTCTAATGTCCTTCACTAGAGTTCTCACCCAGTCGGATAGGAGAGAAGAAAGTAGGGGATCGATTTCAAGTTCTCAACAACAAAAACTCAAAAATAATGAAGAAGGGCATAAAATATGAAAAAAAAGGTGTTTATTTCTCAGGAGGAAGCATGTCAAAGGTCAAAGGAAGAATCATTGAATCACAAAGTAACTCATCAAGTGAAAAAATAGGGTTTGGACCTCCAAAAACTACAATTTTTGAAGAGATTTTGAGCAAAAATGGGTTGGTGCTCTGGTATAAGGGCCACCCGAGCGTTATAAATATTTGTCTAACACTTTCAGGGAGTGTTGGTGCTATGCTAACATGGGCAGGGGGGTGTCAGGCTAAAAAAACTAATAAAAATGTCCAAAAACCCAAAATTTTGATCAAATTTTGACAGGTAAGTTGAGTGTGATGGGGTAAAGAGTCAATCAGCAAGTGCAATAATATATGAAGGGGTGAACAATATATGAAAACAATCATAGTGTAAGGCAAGTTCTATGAGGAAAAAACAAAACTAAGAAAGTTATGATTCTTCCCTAGTGGAGTCGCCAATTTCTGTTGAAGGAAAATCTCCCTGCGGACAGGTAGATCTCCTTAAAGAGATAGAATCTTAACTCTAAGACAAAAAGTTCTTATCATGGTCACTGAATTCCTTTTATATCTAGGTGGACTAGTGTGTAAGGAGGAAGGATAAAAGAAGTACCTCTTACCAATGTTTGTCCCTGCACACTCCGAGTTGAGCTCCAATCTTTCGCTCTTCGATAAGCCCTGTAGACAAACAAAGTATGACCACTTACTACTCTATCAAGATTAGTCTGAAATAGGTATGTCTACTAAAGAGACAAATTCATGTGAGATTGAACATGAATTAGAAAGAAACATGCCAAGCAAATTATATTAATGAGGACAAAACATTGCTTACATCCATACATGAATTGCAACAGTTTCATCAAGTCCTCCTTGTCTACCCCTTGCTCAAATGATCCACGATCCGAATGATAATAAATTCACTAATTTCTCACTATGAGATCATAGGTCTCTTGCTTCCAAAATATCTCTGTTCTAGCACCACTTATAAGATCATAAGTTTGGTGTGATTCTCCCTTTTCAGTTTTCTTTCACCATGAGAAAGCTTGCTTATATATCCTTGGAGAGGCTTTAACCACTTGAGATATCCTTGGGCAAGTTGAGGATTTTCCTCCTTCAGTTGAGGAGCTACCCTAAGATCATGGTTGGACTAGGGATTTGAATCCAACTGCCTTCCAAGAATGAAAGGATCCTTCCCCCATTCATCTCAACAACTTAACTACTAGCTAGAATAGGTAGCGCTCCCTCAAAAGGGCCATCAGAGTGCTGTAGCGCTCCCTAGTAGTGTTTAGGGGAGTGCCAACACTCCTGAAGGTAGGGGCAGTCCTACAAAAGGGTTGATGCAGTGCTATAATGCTCCCTAATGGCTTATGGGGGGGCGCTAGCACTCCTGAGATAGTTATAGGGGAGCGGTCCCCTCCAAAAATTTAATTTTTTGAGTGTTTTCATATGGCAAAAGGTTCATGAGCCTAGTTAACCTTTCCTCCTCTTCCAAATCAAGTGTTTGACATGTGCCAAGTGTCCTCCTGATGTCGTTTATAGGCACGACATAGGCATCATGGCAGTATGCTTCCCTGACACTTGCAACACTTGTGAACAAAATGCAACACTTGTGACCTTTGTAATGATGACACTTGCGACACTATCAAAGTGAGTATTTTTTATGTGTAACAACTGCCAAGAGCACGCAATTAGCCAATTTTAAATCCCTTGATCGCATATTTTGTGAGCTTTAAAACATAGATGATGATGTAATATGGCAAACAAATAAATGAGAAAAATAGATGACGTCTTCATAAAAAAATTATACTTTATTTAGTATATTCACTTTAAAAATTAAAATTTTTAAATTTAAAATATTTAATTTTTTATTTAATTTCTTTTATAAATTAAAAGTATATTTTATTTTCTAAAAATATAGAAAATAAAATAATTTTTTTTTTTATTTTCTAGAAAGAACAACTCAAACAAAGAATACTCCAATGAATCCTAACATGAACAAAAACCTAATACACAATACTTCATACAATAGACGACAATCCAAGTCAATTTATGTATTAAATATGCGGCTGCAACGGTAATAGAGATTTCCATCTTTTTGCTCCACTCACAGGTAATAAAGCTTTTTTCAAACGGTAATAAACATTTTCCGGATTTAACTTCTTTTTTGCTTTAGTATTTCACCGTTTTTCAACTTTTTAACCGTTATATCTCTGCTACACTAAAGTAACCTTTTTGCTCTAGTCATGGGTAATAAAACTTTTTTTCAAACGGTAATCTTTTTCCCAATTTAACATTTTTTTACTTTAGTATTTCACTGTTTTTTGCATTTTTTTAACCGTTATATCTCTCCTACAACTAATTAAAGGTGTCTTTAATGTTGTTTTAGCTCTAGAATTTTTAAATGCTCTTTAACCTCAGGAGTTGTGTGCAGGTCCTGGGCCGACATTAAAAAGAACATGACTAGTCTCGAGTATTTAAAACTTTATATCGACATCACTGAAGCTCAAAGTCCTGCTTTGCAAAATACCATTTTGATGACATGGCCTTTAACATAGTGGAAATCCCACTCTTAACTTGAAACATGGGTGCCTTTTACGATGCCCTTTGAATGTGTTTTTACCCCACGATTTGATGTGCCAATGGTGACAACTATGTCAAACTTTAGGTTCAACTTTTCAACATTCTATTGAGATTTTCACCAAACTTTGAATTTTAGTTCCACATGGCTACTATAAAATGTACTCATCCTTAAATTCATTTTTGGGTTATTATCTATTTTTCAACATAAAGTTTCCATAAATGAAATTCCTACACTCAATAAATCTATTATAATTATTATAATTGTAGAACAAAAATTAACTCCTACAACCCCTTAATCTTATTATGCTCCTCCTCCATCTCCAACACCTTTCCCAATTGATCAGTAGTGCCACCATTACAAGACCTCTTCCCATTACTCTACATATTATTAGGTGCTTAAGTAACAAGTCCCCACTCATAACCAACATGCCCCACTTGTCAAATCCTCTCCTCAATTCTATACCTCCCTGAACCCTTTGGTACTAATATGTCATGCCACCCCTTCACCACCTTCTTGCATTACCCAAACGCTCTATATTCTACCTCATTGGTGTACCTAAAAACAAACAACCACCCACTTGGGTACACCCCTTGACTAATATATCGTCATTTAAATTGTCAACCTCTCTCCTTTAATGCTTACCTTACCCAACCCCAAGCTCTTGTTGTTTCGTGCCTCCACTCTATGACCCTTCTCAATTGTCATATCCATCTATGTATACCCTCATAGACATACCCAACAAGGATCTAATGCTACTAGGTTCTCCAATGTTTACCCTGCACCCATGATGCACATACCTCTAGCTCTCTTCTCAACACTTATGGCCAAGGTAGAAAAAGTGATTGCCATAGCACAACAATACTATGAGAATAATCCCATCTTTTAGAAATCATTCCCACCTATGACTGATCATTGTAGTATAAAAAAATTTGAAGAAAGGACCATTGAAGTTTGTATGGTAAAACAAAATGAGGTTGATCCATATGGATATTGGTGGCCACCCACCTATTCCACTAGCTCAAAGGACAATTTTCCATTTTGTTTGTTTTTTTTATAGTTTTTTGAGTCCCAAACTTCTGGGGCCATTTTGAGGCCCTAAACGATGTTTTTTTGGAATTTTGTGGGCCAAGAGCCCTCAACAACATGCCCTGAGCCCCGACAGAAGTTGTAATTTTCGAATAGACCTTTTCAATGAGGCATCAAATGCCCCAAATAGATATAATATGAAAAAATTCCCTCGGGAAGTTGAAGTATCAACTACCCCAATGAGGGCCCCCAAAACTTTTGGCCTTTCATCTTCCGGGGTTAGGGTTTTGGATTTTCATTATGTTAAAAAGGCCTTTAGAACTTCATTGTAATCATCATCTTGTTGTGAATGAGCATAGACATCACATCTCTTTTCATAGATAAGATGCCACCATTCTAACGAGTTCATTCACTCTGTATTTTACACTTCTGTACATTTTGCTCATTAATAGAAATTGTGTATTATTGTGTCTTTTTGTTTATTGTTATATCTTTGTTATATTATTGTATATTTGTTACATATTTATGCTGGAGCATCACCAACACCATCAAGCGAGCCAATGTGGAGTGGAAGACAGCTGGATAAGCCGGTGCAAATTTTGAAATTTCCTTGGAAACTATTGCGCAAATCTTAAATGAGCCATTTAAGAGGAGGCGCCTTTGTATATTGTAATGGACCTTGAGCGGATAGCTCTTGTCCTTTAGTAGATAGTCGACATTTAATAGAATTAATGCAGTTAGATAGGAATTTAATTCTAGATTTGATAGCCTAGATTCCGAGAGGGAAAACGGATATAGACACCCTCATTGTATCATTGTAACATTATTCAGGAGCAGAAAGAACAAGAGAAGGCAGAGAACTATATGAAGAACAACCATGTACAAATATTGGATTAATAGAAGAAAGATTTAATTCAGATTTCATGGTTTGTGTTGTTTCTTTGTGTATTGATGTTATGCACATGAATATTTGCTTCCTGTCATACATTTGCTTTTATATGCTGTGGTGAGATCGGAAGAGCGTCGTGTAGGGAAAGAGTGTAGATCTCGGTGGTCGCCGTATCATTAAAAA
>CBVK0100413600.1:0-19494 GCA_900067695.1 Picea abies
ATCCAACATGAAATTCAATTGCAACAAGATTGTCCTCTTCCAAACATTGGTATGTACAGGATGTCATTCATGGAGAATGCTGAAATTAAAAAACAAATCCAAGAGTTGCTCGAAAAAGGGGTCATTGTACCAAGCACATCGCCATGTGGATCTCCAATTGTGTTAGTGCCAAAGAAAGTTGGTACATGCCGTATGTGTGTTGGTTTCAGGGCTTTGAACAAAATTAAGGTAAAGAATCGTTATCCTCTTCCTAGAATCGATGATTTGCTTGATCAATTGAAAGATGCTAAATATTTTACTAAGTTAGATTTGAGAAGCGGATATCATTAGATCAAGATTGTCGAAGGAGACACATGGAAGACAACTTTCAAAACAAAGCAAGGTTTGTTTGAATGGATGGTAATGCCTTTTGGACTTTGCAATGCACCTACTACTTTCATGAGAGTTATGAATGATGTCTTAAGGCCTTTTCTTGATGATTGTGTTATTTTCTACTTGGATGACATTTTGATCTTTAGCAAATCTCATGAAGAGCATGTTAAGCATGTAAAACAAGATTTGGATGTTTTGAGAAAGGAAAAGTTGTTTTTAAAGATGTCCAAATGTGAGTTTGGAAAGACTTCACTTATTTACTTAGGGCATATTGTTGGTGGAGGCGAATTAAAAATTGATCCCTCCAATGTCAAATTCATATTTGAATGGCTCAAGCCCAACAATGTGACAGAGGTAAGAAGTTTTTTGGGAGCATCCCAATATTGGAGAAAGTTTATTGCTAAATTTTCTTCCATTGTAGCTCCATTACATGCAGTGACAAGTGCCAAGCAAGTTTTTCAATGGGGAGGAAAGCAACAGAAGGCTTTTGATACTTTGAAAGAGAAGATCAGTTCAACACCAATTCTTGCACTTCCAAATTTAAGACAACCTTTTGAAATATAAACAGATGCAAGCAATTATGCAATGGGAGAAGTCTTGCTTCAACATGGTAAGCCCATTTGTTTTCATTCTGAAACTTTTAATGGTGTTGTGATTAACTATCCTACTTATGATAAGGAGTTGTATGCATTGGTGCAAAGTGTGAAAAAATGGAAACATTATTTGTTGGGGAAAGAAACCATTGTCCACACAGATCATCAACCACTACAATACTTACAATCACAAACAAAGCTACAACAAGCTAGGCACTTCAGATGGATGGGTTTTCTACAACAGTTCCACTTGGTCATCAGGTATAAGAAGGGCATTTATAACAAAGATGTTGATATGCTTTCAAGGCCTATTATTAGTGCTTCAGTTATTCTTAAGCATAGTCCTATCATGCATGAGAGTTATGTTGAGCAATATGATTTAGATATTGATTTTAAAGAAGTATATGAGACTTTGTGTGATTCTAACCATGTTGAGGAATTGGATTACCATGTGCATGATAATCTTTTGTATCATCTTGGCAAGCTGTGTATTCCACAGGGTGAAAGAATCAACACAATAAGACAAGCCCAATCTTCTCTTATTGTTGGTCACTTTGGTGTAGTCAGGACAGTGGCTAATTTGCAAAGGTACTGCTATTGGCCTAAAATGAATGAAAGTGTTTCAAGATATGTTCAAGGATGTTCATTATGTGCCACAAGAAAACCTAACAATCGAAAGTTGGGTTTGTATACTCCACTTCCGACTCCTTCTCGTCCTTGGGAAAGTATTTCTATAGACTTTGTAGGGGGTCTACCTATGTCTAAACGAAATCATGATTATCTTTATGTTGTGGTTAATCGATTTAGAAAAATGTGTATTTTGATGCCTTGTAAGAAGCAGATTACAGCTGAGAAAATGACACAAATGTTCTTTCAAAATTTTGGGTGCATTTTGGATTGCATAAATCCATTATTTCTGATTGGGATTCTCGATTTATTGGAACTTTTTGGTCGAGTTTATGGGCACTCATAGACACCAAACTAAAAAAGAGCACATCTTTTCATCTGCAAATCGATGGTCAAATAGAAGTGGTAAATTGAACAGTGGTGCATCTTCTTCGTGCTTATTGCAGCAAGCATCCTAAACTTTGGGATGAGCATTTACACTACATTCAACATGCTTACAATTGAGCTAAGCACTCTTCAACTCAAACATCGCCATTTGAAGCATGTTTTGGCTATTTTTCCAAATCTTCTTTAGATTTTATCTTTGGGAAGGATATTTCTATTGATGGTCAATATGACATTGATAGGGAAAAAAAGGTCATTGAACAAATTCAATCGATACATCAAATGGTGCAAGAGTAGTTGGAAAAGAGTCTAGCCAAGTACAAGACGAGACATGACAAACATTGTGTTGATCATAGTTTCCAAGTTGGAGATTAATTTTGGCTTTACATTAGTAAGGAGAGACTTAAAGGAGAAGGTAAAAAACTAAAACCAATTTGATATGGTCCTTTCAAGATTATTGACAAGATTGGTAACAATGCCTTCCATTTAGATTTGCCTCCTTATATGAAAATGTATGCAGTTGTTAATGTTGAGAATTTCAAATTGTATGAGCCTCCTTTGATTAATGATCAAGGAGATCATGTTAAGATTCCTTCTATAGATGATTTTTCCCCAGAATATCTTACAAAACTGCATGAAGACACAATCCTTGACAGGAGAATGAGAACTTCAAAACAAGGAAATGTGGAGTATCTTCGAGTTGGTATTAAAGGTACAAATCCAAGCAAATCCAAGTGGATTAAGGTTGGAAAGGTGAGGGAGATATATCCTCATCTTTAGATAGACTGAAAATAGTCTTTTGGAGGTCTAAAAGATTTCCAATGGGGAGGTGTGATCCAGGGGATCAAATTTTTCTCAAAATTCCAAGTGCTTAGAATCACTTCAAATAGAATGGGAGCACAGGTCTCGTCATCACAAACCCAACCCAAATCATTTGGGTTCAAATGGATGTTCGATGAGAGAGATATCATGTTTTGTTCAAAATGACAAGCAGTCGAAAAAAATTCTGTTGATTGTATAGTCCATACAGTCTGTATGGATGCTGATGTGGCAGGTCGTACGACATGTGGTAGTGTCATACGACACATGGCAGGCAGTCATGTGGAAAGTTGGTGTATAACGTGGCTTGTTTGTAGTGAATGGGATGGCAACACATGGCCTAATCAATGGCCACCACGTGTCGTCTGGATATTGGTTTAAAAGTTATGTTGTTGGCTGGATTCGACCTCGTGACCTTTGGGCAGGGTAAGGCCTTGGGAAGGGCCGCCCAACTGGCATGCCCACATGTATTACTTAACATATATATGGGTTTAAATTTATTTGAGTTTGAAATGATGTGAAAGGTAGTGCGGACCGGGCCAGGGCTAAGCCCTGGCCCACGGTTATATATATATGTCATATGACCATTGCTATGGGCGTAAACCTCGTGGTTTTATCCATGTTATGTAACCATTGTGGTCTGCACATGGTTAAACCCATGGTTATATATATATGTTATGTGACCATTGTGTGGTGCATGTGTTAAACCCACAGTTATGTATATGGTTTAAAAACTTGACCCCTATTTGTATTGCGTGCGGTCATGTGGTGGCCATGTTCCCACGGACCTTGGCGGTTAGGGGTTAGGCATGCCCATAACCATCCTACAGTTTTCACCATTTGTGTAGTTGCGTTTGGTGCTGAGTTTTAGCACATAAAAGCATGTGGGGGCTAGGTTGAGGCAACAAGGGTTCATTTTGGTGATCTAGAGACAACAAGTTTGAAGGGGAACTTCCAGGAAGCCTATCTTCTTCAATTTTTGGCCAAATGAGGTGCCAAAAAATCCCAGCTAGGGTTTTTGGACATTCTGAAGCCAATGGAACCATCTATTTGGAATTTTGAGAATTGTAAAGCACATATTTGAGAACTTTGAGTAAATAATACAAAAGATCCATTGGAAGATGGACTAGGAGATGTAGCCCAAGAGAGGGGTGAACTCTTTTATCATTTGTTGTGTTATGTGTTTTCTGTTCACTGTTTATTGCTTCTGTTTATATGCATCTTGAATGAGTAAATTCTATAAAAGTTGTGTTGAAAATTGATCCATTTCCATTTTAACACATGAATTAAATCTTGTAGATAATTTCAAGAATACAAGTCTTGTTCATTTTTAGATCACCTTCTCACGTCATCCCTAACATTCTCTTCAGCAGTAGCTACCTTAGCTTTCAATTTACTGATCAGGAGGTTATTTCGTTTCAACTTGGTTGTCAATGTCCTAACTGAGTACTAATTGGCTGTAGCATAAGCCCCTAGTGTCCCAGCTATCTCCTCTATAAAAATTTCCTCTGTCGCAGCCTTCTCATCTGTCATGATTTTAAATTTTTTAGCTACTATGCCCTCTTTTTGATAAAATCATTGCCTTACCACAACCTTTCTTTTCTTTTCAAATAAAAATTTGTTGGGAGACATCTCCTCTATAGAAATAGGCATCAGTTCTTCATTGAAAATCCATCCCTTGTGACAATAGCAATCGGACTGTCGATTTGATTGGATGTTTGTTTTGGGGTGACTTCTGTAACTGACTCGTTTGGTGTGAGCGAAAGTGAGTCTCCTAATCCTTGTGAAGGTATCTTCGCTTGGCCTTGGGCCTGCTTGCCTAGCGCGCCCTTTTCGGGGTTTCCTTCCTGCTTCTAGGGGACTTCAGCTCCTAGATCTGAGGTTCCAGCCTCCCTGGTTTTCCCTTGGTCCTTTTCCCCACTAGGAATCGAGTCCTTTTAACCTTTGGCTCTCATCTTCTTTGTAACTGGAAGATCTAGGGCTTCACCCTGTAAACTCTGGGGGTTACAACTCTGTCGGTTTTCCCAAAATTTGAAAAATTTAGCCATGTCTCCTGGTGGAAAGGCTTGAATTTGACTTAGGACTTCTTTGAAGGACCTCGCGCCCCTGAATATTTCATCATGTGAGGAATCCTCATGTTCATACCTCTTCAAACCTCAGCTTGCTAGGTGATTGGTCACAACCTTACTAGGGTCATGCTTCTTAAACTCAATGTCTACCAGCTTCATTTCTTCCAGATCCATAGCCTTGGCTTTGGCGTGGCCAAAATTTAACAAGGAATATGCACCGATACAAATAGGGAAGGGAGACCATACCTTTTTTGATACTCCTTTGAGTTCCTTGCTTATCCCGCTGAGCACAGACTGTCTGGAAATATCAAGGCACAATAGCTTATCTGGAAGGAAGAGTGAGAGGTCATATGGAGGGATAGAGATGCCAAAATCTTTGATATACATAAATTTTTCCTCTTGATACCAATCTTCCACACTTCTTAGGCTGGTCACAACGCTATATGATATCCTGGGAGGCTACTAGCCAAAAATGGTGACATGCAGTGGCACCATTACCCAGTTGAAGATCTCGTAGATGAATTCTTTGGACTTATCCTCCCAAAGCTTCGAGTGGTAGACATGGATTGTCTCTGTACTATATGGAGTCCATCTCCAACTCATTAGAGGCAAAGGCATCATGAAACAAATGGCGTCCATGATGTAGGCGGACATGAAAAATGAAGTTTCTTTCCCACTCACCTTCTGCACTTGATATTTGGTAATTCAACTGGTTAAACTATCCGACAATAGTTTGGCCTAGTCAAAAGAAACACCTTTAGCGACTGTATTAATTAGAGGCACCCATGGGAGAAAAAAATGTGTGGTGTCCTCCCTCCCATACAACCTATAGGCCATCATTTCTATATACCTGAATGGTGGCTCTAAGGTGGAGACTGAATAAATTCCATTAGAATCTGCCCTGAATTTTGAAAGGTGTGAAACCCAATCAATGATTAGATCAGACAAGTTTCTTCCATATTTCTCGCATTCCTTCTCCTTGAATCCTTCCAAAAATTCAACATTGTGTGCAAAGTTTGGTGTGGGTGATAGCTGATACATTGCCTGCAAATGTTTTGGTCTAAAAGTTCCAATCATCACCTTCTGTCTACTAATGATAGTTCTGGTTGGGATATCCACATGGTCTAGCACCCATCTGATCATATCATAATAGGGGAGGAGCCGTGATCTTGCCTCTATTTTGTGCATTTCTACCTGAATGATGATTTTGTATCTGGTAGCCAAATCATCCTTCTCATTATTGCTGGAATCATTTGAACAATTCATCGATTCAGACTGAAGAATGTCGGAGATGTATGTCCAGGTTTTGACAGTATAGATACTTCAGGGTGAAGTATTATAAATAACATCGTTGCCCTGACTTGAATGGCAGCCACCTTGAACGCCTTTCGTGGAGCCATGAAAGAGAGTTCTGTACGCAGATCACCTGTAGTAAGAATTGTAAATATAGACAGAAGTTATCTTGATGAAAAAAGCTTTGCGTGCAAAATAGAAATAAAATTGAAATAATGAAAAAAAACCCTGATCTTAGTCATTTAAAACCCTGGTGTCCTTGTGAACCAAATGGTCAAATCTCTTAAAGAAAGATTTAGCTGTAAAAGTGAGATCCTACTATCTATCACCTCATCATAGTCCAAATAAATGCCATAATTGTTTGACGAGTCATAGCACGAATCAACACAAAAAACATTTAAAATTACTCTGTGGATGGTGCATATTAAAGTTTTCATTGATGCATCGATTAATCCTGCTTATCCCCTTTAACTAAGTTTGTTTTAGTCTTTAATTTCCCCTTTTTGGTGTTCACCATATCGGGAGAAACCACTCCTACCATTTGAGCCCCCAAAACCCAAAATCGCAATGATGTGATTTAGCCCAAACAATGTGATCAAACTTAAGCTCTTAAATAACCCATGCTTAATTCATAAAAATTGTGACTTCGTGACTCAGGGATATGAAGGTATATTTTTTTGGGAGAGCGATTTACGAGTCGAAAAACCTTGACAGTGCTTAACTAGGGTTTAAAGTGACTTACCCCTGACACCAACCTGGGTGAATTTTTTAAAACCATTTCGCAACTTCGCATATAAGAGTTTGAAAACCTTGTGACTTGTAACTCCTGAAGCATGATAGCGTGAGGTAATAAAGGTGATAGACTTGCTTAATGATTAATAAATGATGACTTAGGACTATAATGACCATCGCCACTTTTCATGTCGGGGTAAACTTTTGATTTCAAGAATTACATTTCAACACTTGTAAAAGGCGACTCCAACACCATATAGCTACCCGCATGACACCTTTTGAAGTGGTATATGGACGAATTCCACCTTTAGTTCTCTCATATTTTCCAGGTGTCTCGAAGGTCCAGGAGGTTGAACAAACACTTATAGTTTGAGAGGCTATTCTCTGTACCCTCAAAGAGAATTTGGTCATGGCCGAGAATCACATGAAGAAACAAGCATATCAAGGTCACTCTGAACATCAATTTGTAGAAGGGGATCAAGTGTTTCTTTGACTGCAACCTTACAAGAAAAAATCCCTCAAGGATGACCATTGTTAGAAAATGGTGCCCAAATTTTATGGTCTTTATACCATTCTCAAGCATGTGGGATAGGTGGCCTATTGGTTATCTTTTCCCAGCCATTCTAATCTACATCCTATTTTTCATGTTTCCTTCTTAAAGAAGGTGATTGGAACTAAGTGCCAAACTCAAACCAACCTTCCCGAGTTGGATGAATAAGGATCCATTTGGCTACAACCATAATAAGTTTTTGATCAACATGAGTGTCACCTACGTCAGCGAACCATCAAGGAAGTGTTAGTCTAGTGGAAAGATACAAACTCAGGTGATGCCACTTGGGAACCAACTACCATTCTGCAACAACTTCCACATCTCAAGCCTTGAGGACAAGGATGTTTTTAAGGGGGGGGGACATGTTAGGGACCTAATCCCTCACGTAGGTAGAATAATATATTCCGATGTAATAAAGGTCAATATTAATAAGGCCTAACTATAATAAAGAATAAATCAAATGTAAGAAGACCTAATAGTCGCTTCCTCTTATAGAAGGATCTCCCTCTATATGGCTCTTTTGATAGACATATTTAGTATAAATAGGAGTCGAGGGTATCATAACTCTTATCTTGGATATTATTGTAATAGAGATCTGTTGTGTTGGAGGTTGTACCCTCGAAGATCCAAGTGAATGTTGTTCTCAGTAATCAAAGTGCTCTTTCGAGTGTTATTCTGATATCATTTTGGCATTATTGTGGTTTTGTTCTGGTTATATTGTTGTTCATCTACCATTTCTAGAATTTTATTTCTGTTATGCATAATTTTTATATCTGGAGTATTACATTATCCCCCCTTGATTATAATATATATTTCTTGTTGTATTCAGTAGTAGATAAATCTTCATTTGGCATGGTCTTATTTCAGGAGGATGATAAGCTCCATGAGCATGGCATATACTATTTGAGTCGTGCCTTGTTGGGACCTCAACTAAAATATTCTCATGTCGAGAAACTGGCCTTGGAAACATTTCATGTTGTCCAACATATTCATCATTAAATTCTATTATGCAAGATGACTATCATTGTGGACATTAAGTACCCTTTTCAATATGTTTTAACTTGGAGAATTACTGGTGCGAAGTACAACAAATGGATTGTTGTTGTCCAGGAATTCGACTTGGATTTTTCTTCTACAAAGTCTAAGAAGTATTTAGTCTTTACGGAACATATGTCAAAGTTACAATAGAGAATGAGGATAATGAAGACATGGAATCATTTCCAGATGAGAATATATTTCTAATCTCTTTGTTTGATCCTTTGTATGGGGATATCATCATATATCTCCAAAATATGAAGTTTCCTCTACATTTCTCGTGAGATGAGTGACGATGTATTCATTACCTAGAAAATAATTATCTCATCATCACCGACATTTTTATCGATGAGGTGGATTCAATTCTACGTCATTTCCTAACTTGCGAGGAAGCATACTTTGTTTTTAATGACTTCCATGGTGGAGCATATGGTGGTCACTTATAAGGGTTAGAAACGTCCCAGAAGATTTTGTGCGTCGGATATTTTTGGCCAACGCTATTTAAATATAACATAAAAGTAGTCAATAAATGTCATCCTTATCAAACATTTACTAAATTGATGTGTTTCCACCCTTCTTCTATGTTTCCTTCATTACTATGGAACCCTTCACAAAGTGGGGGGTCGATTTTATAATGTTCATGTAAGATATGTCTAGGGGGAATCGATATATCATAGTCGTCGTTGACAACTTTAAAATGTGGGAAGAGGCCATGCTCAAATTTTCTAATGATGGTGAGAACACAACATGTTTCATGTTTAATCAGGTTATATCCATGTTTAGGGTTTCGAGAGAGATTTTCACTAATCATGGAAGACACTTACAAAAATGCATGATGTATAAATTGTTCTAATATATATTTCTTGTTGTATTCAGTAGTAGCTGATTATAATATATATTTCTTGTTGTATTCAGTAGTAGTTAAATCTTCAATTGGCATGGTCTTATTTCAGGAGGATGATAAGCTCCATGAGCATGGCATCTACTATTGGAGTTGCACCTTGTTAGGACCTGAACTAAAATATTCTCATGTCAAGAAACTGGCCTTGGAAATATTTCATGTTGTCCAACATATTCATCATTAAATTATATTATGCAAGATGAATGTCATCATGGACGTTAAGCATTTTGAATATGTTTTAACTCGGAGAATTATTGGTGGGAAGTACAACAAATGGATTGTTGTTGTCCAGGAATTCGACTTGGATTTTTATGTTACAAAATCTAATAATTCTTTAGTCTTTATAGAACATAAGTCAGAGTTACAATAGATAATGAGGATAATGAAGGCATGGAATCATTTTTGGATGAGAATATATTCCCAATCTCTTCGTTTGATCCTTTGTATGGTGATATCATCATATATCTTCAGAATATGAGGTTACCTCTACATTTCTCATGAGATGAGTGACGATGGATTCATTACCTAGAAAATAATTATCTCATCATCACCGACATTTTGTATCAATGAGGTGGATTTAATTCTACATCGTTTCCTAACTTGTGAGGAAGAGGAGTTTGTTTTGAATGACTTCCATGGTGGACCATGTGGTGGTCACTTATCAGGGTTAGAAACATCCCAGAAGATTTTGTGCATATGATATTTCTATCAAACGATATTTAAATATTACATAAAAGCATTCAATAAATGCCATCCTTATCAAATATTTACTAAAACAATGTGTGTGCACCCTGCTCCTATGCTTCCCATCATTACTATGGAAACCTTCACAAAGTGGGGGTCGGTTTTATGATGTTCCTCCAATATATGTCTAGGGGGCATCGATATATCATAGTGGTCATTGACTAATTTAAAAAGTCAGAAGAGGCCATGATCACATTTGCTAATGATGGTGAGAACACAACACATTTCATGTTTAATAATGTTTAATCATGTTATATCTAGGTTTAGAGTTTTGAGAGAGATTTTCACTAATCATGGAAGACACTTCCAAAACTACATGATGTATGATGGAAGACAAGGTTTCAGGAAGAATAACTTGTCTTCTTACTATCCCCATGCATGGTCAGGTCAAAGCCATTAACAAATATTTAAAAATTGTTTTGAAGAGAACCGTCAACTTCGCCAAATCAAATTGGCATTTGATGTTATATCCTGTCTTATGGGCTTACCGAATCTCTATCAAAACTTCAATGGAATTCTCACCTTTTAAACTTATTCATAGAGTCGAATCAATTTTTCCTATTGAATGTGAAATCCCTTTGGTTCAAATTATTGTCGAGCTCCTACCAGACATGAATCAACTTGAAGAACGCCTAATTTACTTAGATAATATTGATGAACAACATCATGACGCAGCCTTAGAAAATGAAATGCACAAGAAATGTGTCAAGTCTCAATACGAAAATGAAGTGTGTCCAAGGGTTTTCACCAAAGGAGACCTTTTTTGGTCTATGACTAGGACAAGGACGCCCTGGGGGCAGGCAATTTCAACCCTATGTGGTGTGGTCCATATATCGTGTGACATGTGTTGGAAAAATGGTTTTACAAATTAGAATATTTTGAAGGACCTATGCTTTCGGAGCCTAGAAATGGGCTCTACCTCAAGAAGTACTATGCTTGAGCCTAACATCTCATGTATTAGTTCTTTTGTAATTATTTATTATCTTTTATATATAGACTTGTATAGATATTTTTTTTCTTCCCGTGTTGTTTATTTTTGTTCTTCTGCTGCATGGAAGATTCTATATCAGACCCCAATTTATGTCAGATTCATAGATGGTACCAGTGGCCACACATGGAACCTTGCTTCTTCTACCTCGGTGATTTATTCTCCCACTAACCAAGTAATATTTGTTGGAGGTGTTTGTCTCAGGGATACTAATAATAATGTAGCTGAGCATAGTGTCATGATTGAGATTTTACGAGTATCTTTGTCATATGAAATTCAACTCCTTCAACTTTAATTGAACTCTCAGTTAGTCATGTCAAAATTGAATGGTCTATATCGTATTCTCGATCCAATCTTGTTATGTCTCTTCCTTAGAGTACGTCTTATGGAATGATATTTTGTATTTATTACATATATACATGTTTCTAGGAAATCTAATCTAGTAATTGATACATATGCTAATTACATTCTAGATTGGGATTTGTCTCATCATTAACAAAAGCACACACAATATACACATCAAAATATTCATCTCTCTCTCTCTCTCTCTCTCTCTCTCTCATATATATATATATATATATGTCCAAAAAGAGGTCCATAGTACAAAAACTAGGCTACTAACCCCAAATGTTCATAAGTACAAAATGGTGCCCTTCATGCATAAAAAGTCTAGGATTGAGGTTGATGAGCCCTATCATAACAAAATACTATGTTCTCTAAATGATGAAAAATGTGGACCCATGTTTGGGGTACTACAACAACATGGAATTCCATCCCTACTGGAATATCATGTATGGTGGCCATAGGGACAGAGCATGTGAGAGCCTCCATGTTTCTCCTCATGATTTAGAGTGTCCTAGCTACATCATCATTGGACTTTGCTTGACCTCTTCCTCAATGCCTATGTCGTAGTAGACCGATTGGTCTCATTGGTGCTCTATCTAAACATCCAAGGGACATGATTTAGTAATATGGATCTTACCAAAAAAAAAGGTTAATTTTTTTCTTTTAATAAGTTAAATCTAATAAAAAAATTAAAATTAAATAATACAAAAGATAAAATTACCTAAATCTCCATAGTTTTTCATTCTATCCTTAATTAGATTAATATCGAAAGGTGTTGTAGTGTTTTGGTTTCCTTTTCAGGTTGTGGAAGCATACTTTGGGTAGTTTTTGGTCCATTTATGGTTGACCGAGTCTTTTTTAAGACTTGGGGTAGGTAATATTCTGCATAACTAGAATTTTGGAATAGGGCTTAGACACCTTGCACCTTTTTCATTAATAGTTGGTATTTCCACTTTTCCATAGGTTTGATCCGATTAAATTTAAAAATAAACTGATCTCTTTTCTTAAAATGTCGTCTTGTTGATGGTAGAGCCTACCATCCATAAGAGTCCTCGTTTAGAACCTCTTTCTATTATGGAAATCATGTTGTAAGTTGTTTTTATGCTCGGGAGTCATGTTTAGTCCTGCCATGAATTTGCGTTGAATCCTCATATATTCTTCTCAATATTTTTCTGATATGTTACCCCCAAAGCTAGGGGTAACTAAGGATATCATGTCTCGAGTCCCATAGGTCCTAGACATGGAGTGTCAAGAGCTAGGCGACTTGAGCATGGCTCTGAAGGGCCCCATTTTTTTTCCCCAACAGATCCCACATACCATCGACAACAATATCCATCAAATCAGCCTGGTCTTGAAATGGACATGAGTCTTACTCCATGAAGTAATAATTCTAGGTATCACAATATATATATCACTCCGATTTTTAAAACATTTAAACAGGTTGCATTGAATATTTTTGGATTTGATAGTGTTTGCTTGAATTTATGCTCTTTGCCTTGGTCAAACATGGGAGGGTCACATGGTTCCCTAGTAAGTTGGTTTCCCTTTAGGATAGGTTGTTACCTAGTGGATCTATGAAGAGTCATCGCCCATTCCCTCCATACTTACAATTTTCCATCTTTATCCCCTCCATCTATCCACATTTTTGGGCATTGGGTAAGGATCCAATTGGAAAGGGTTGTACCTTACCTTATGGGAAGAAGGGGATAAAGGATCAGGGGGAAATGTATCTGGAAAAAGTTAAGAGTTGAATTTAAACCTTCGAGATGCTTCACCCAAGGATCCTCCAGAAATCACTGAAATGATTCTAGGAAAGAAAAGAGGACCCACATATGAATAAAATATTCAAGGTATTTTTTCGTGGATAGGAGGTCTCATCATGAGCCAAACTATCATGACCATTAACATGTAGCCATATGATACTACCACCCAACCGGTCATGAAGTCAGGGTAGTGGATCTTGGTTGCATTGCGAAGAGAAAGGGGTTCTCATCATGAGACAACCTTCTCATTTCCATGAAATGTTTGTGGGTGACACTATCACTAGCTGGTCACTAATCCAGGGAGGTGGCCATCAACTCTTTCCTTGGAACATGAAGAAAGAAAGCTAAGAGAAGAAAGAAAAGATAAAAAGAATAAATGGAAATCAATGGTGTTAGCGTTAGAAGTCACTCCTAGATTGCTTGCAGGAGCAGAGCCCGACGCCCATCAGTTTTTATGTCACGATTTAATGAATGGGGGTGGTCAAATGGAAAGAGACCAAGGAAAGCAACATTGACATAGGAACCAGGGTCTGGTATGTATAAAGCAAGGGAGGTCTTGATCCAAATTTCGTTAGTAGGTTTCTTAAACAGTGGTAGATGGAAGACTTGTGAGAAGGGTGAGCAAGATTGCCTCAGGAAACAGGCCTTTGGAAGCTTGAGGAAGAAAAAATCAGAAGCCAAGATCCTCTTGGTCCAGAGTTTCAAGGAGCTGAGGGGTGACTTGACTAGATCCTCCAATTCCAAGCCATTCCAGCACTGAGAAAATACAAGAATTGATTAGAAACACTGCGACTATTGCAATGATCCAACCTACATCATCCTACAACAACACAACTCGATTGGATCCTCCAATTCCGAGCTGTTCTAACACAGTAGACAAAGAGATGAAAAAAGAGGCTGACATCCATAAGGTAAGAAGTCTCCAATGCCTTATACATTAACTAGAGCGATTAACACTTCATCAAAACTTATAGAACGGGAGCCTAGATCAACCATTGACCCATACAAAAATGGCGAAAACGCCTACATATACTCAAAAACAACAACATCAACAAAAACAAGATGCTGCATTAAAAACATTGTGTCTGCATATCTTCTGACAGTCTGTGCATGCAAACTCTAGCCGATCGTGCACCCAAGACTTGGTGTCCCCTCGGCCAAATTCGGATGGCTATTCTTTGTCAGACGCCACCTTAACTGCGCATGGCTCCTACAAGGGAAGTAGTTGAGCCATTAAGAGCTGAGCTAGCATGTGCAGACCTCCTCCAGCTGGTCGAGGACTCAGCATGGCTTCTTTGGAAGAAATGGTACACAGGACCCTCTCGAGCAGAACGCTTGGTAGACTCTCCATACCCTATACTTAATGCATGAGGAGAGGTTTCAACCACCCCTTCTCACCTTCAATTACTTCAAGAAAAAACTAGGCTTGAGGTCGAATCAAATGGCACCCGGAGACACGATGAACCTTTCGGCGACTAGACCCAACGCCTTTGGCCCTCTTTGCAAAGCTCTTCCTATTTCCCAAGTGACCATGGGCTATGACCCTACGTTTATTTCTGCAAGTTCTTTCAACATTTGCGAATAGGAAGGGGTTGATCCCTACCTATCATTGTCGTGATGGGAGAAACAACGAGATGGCTCAATTAGGCACCACACATCCTTCTCAAATCTGACAGTCCTAAACTCACCCAATGATGTTGTGGGCCTGGGTCCTGGATACTTTCGTCACTTCGTGCATCGGGGATATGAGGGAGCCGCTCCTTGCACTTCAAAATCGCGATGGGAGAAATGACGAAGAGCCTAATCACGTGCACCAGGTGTCCCCTTTGGATGGATGGCTGAGACTACTTCTCGATACTACGGGCCTGACTTTGAGTGCTTTTGGCGCTTTCAGGGTTCGGGGTTTCAAGATGCAGAATGACATGAAACTCTCACCCTTCAAACTCTCAAATGTCGAAACACCGACGCGACTAGATATCGTGCCATGTGTCCTTTGGATGGACAAATGCCATCCTCTCCTACATACCGAATGGATGATATCCCATGCGCTAATATCGATGTGCCTCCGCTAGCAGGGATTTCTTGCCAACTGTCGATCTTCTCCCTTGGATAAATCTGGACTGTCAATAATATAATCTTGCCCGCTTACTTGTTTGGAAGCCTGAAATCAGATTCTTCACATTGCACTCGGGCGCTTGTGATGCGACTTGTAGACCTGAATACTCTTGTGCCCAAGACAAAAAATGTTACTAACATTAGGCTCCATGGGGGATAGAGTCATCCCTGTGATGCTCCAAGGATTCATTTTGCAGTTTCAGTGCCTTACTATTGGGCTATGGAGTCAGGCTCAAAACATCCCGCTGCTGAAAATAGAAGCCGAAAAATAAAAGAAACAAAATAAAGATACATGCTCAAAGGAGATTATTTATATACAATCCTAAAATAATAAAACATTTCACATGGGGCTAGGTGAAAGCAGATTTCCACCATATCCATTCAAGCAACTTTCTGGATAGAAGCTCCTTCCATCTATCAATAATCATGAGCAGATGGTGTAACCATGACAACAGAATGGTTACACTCTTAAACTCCTCCTTATAGGCTGGAGTTGATATGAAATAGGGCGGCTCCAAGGCATAGGGGAAATGCCACTCCATGTAGTTGCTGATAGGGTCATAGAATGAGTGGCCAATCCCGAAAAATTAGCGACAGGTAGCCTCCTCTGCTACACAGTTGTTCCCATGTGGATGAATATATCTAACAAGCATAGGTGAGTGGACAACTGTCATAGGGTCACTGATCTCGGGTGGTGGCTGCTCGTTGACTAGCTCTGGATAGGAAAATAAATTTATGCTTAGCTGCTCTTCTGGTTCTTCCTCGTCTTCTTCGTGTACTCCCCCATCTTGTAAAAAGGGAACGGTATCTTGATCCTTCTCTTCAATCCCAAATGTAAATACATCATAGGAAATCTCATGAAGGAATAAAGAATGATCCTCTTCCACAATGGATTCTTTGTTTAAATCTGAGACAGTAGGCTCATTGGGGGTAGATGCTAATGCATCCAAAAAAATCTTCAATAATCTCTTCAAAAGAGCTGCTTAGATCATCTGTGTCGAAGACTGGAAAATCCTCTTTGTTGCCTTCAGATTCCAATTTTGCACACTGGGGAGTGGGGAATATCACCTACACCACTAGTTCACTTAGAGCGCCATCCTCTTCCCTGGGAACTTCATCACTCTCATAACCCCCCCCCTGCTACAGATGAATGGAGAGGAGAAAGGGTAGAGCTCTGACCCAAGTCATCAGGATCATCCTCATAGCCTACGTCCGAAACAAGTTCATCTGGTATAGAGTTGTGGTATCCCTCACTATAGTCATGACAAACTAACACAGAGGGATAAAACTCTTGACAATAGGAAGTGAAGGCTACATGGAATTCACTGAGTGAAGAAATGCTAGCAGGGGGTAATTAATGATACCATTTATGAGCATCCCCTGCTAACGAGAACATGAACATTTTCAGTAATACATCCTCATGATGTATCTCCCACTGATGCATGAGTTCATGAAACTCACTGAGGTGCTGAGAAGGGTTGTCCTTTTCACGTTTTCCAAATATGGGCAAATAATTTCCCCATTCATTCGGAGAAGGGATAGCATTAGGAAAACTAGGAATAGCAGAAAAATTAAAAGGAGCAAACCTTCGAGCTGAGATTTTCTCCATTTTGAACCAGTGGAGTCGCCAATCGATCCTTGAATCATGGAGTTGCCAGGTGAAATATGCATAGCTTCGAATGTGTCTAGTCCTTGTTCACCATCAACGGCTAGATCCTAACATTGTTGTTACCCTAGGAAGCTTCTCAGGCTGAGAAAGAAGCTGTTGAAACCTTCTCAAGAAAGCTCCTTAGGGTCAGCTTTCAAGTGTGCTAACAGTAGCCACAGTTGAAATAGTGATGTGGAAACCTTGGAGTCACCACAATGGAGTCTCCAGGTGCATAGTAGCAATCTTGAAGGGCTCTGATGTCTGATGCACCTTAAGAATCATAGGCTCAATGTCATTCTGCCCAGGGAAAATCTTCAACTTTGTCCCTGGCAACGACGCCAGAAATGTTAGCATCAGAAGTCACTCCTGGATTGCTTGCAAGAGTAGAGCTCGATGCCCATCATTTTTTATGTCATGATTTAATGAATGGGGGTGGTCAAATGGAAAGATACCCAGGAAAGTAGCATTGACACAGGAACCAGGGTCTGGTATGTATAAAGCAAGGGAGGTCTTGATCCAACTTCCGTGAGTAGGTTGCTTAAAGGGTGGTAGATGGAAGACTTATGAGAAGGGTGAGCAAGACTGCCTCGGGCAACAGTCCTTCTGAAGCTTGAGGAAGAAAAACTCAGAAGCCAAGATCCTATTGGTCCAGAGTTTCAAGGAGCTGAGGAGTGACTCAACTGGATCCTCCAATTCCAAGCCATTCCAACACTGAGAAAACACAAGAACTGATTAGAAATGCTGCAACTATTGCAGTGATCCAACCTACATCATCCTACAACAGTGCAACTTGACTGGATCCTCCAATTCCGAGTTGTTATAACATAGTAGACAAAGAGATGGAAAAAGAGGCTGACATCCATAAAGTAAGAAGTTTCCAATGCCTTATACATTAACTAGAGCGACTAGCGCTTCATCAAAACTTACAGAACGGGAGCCTATCTCAACCATCGACCCATACAAAAATGGTGAAAATGCCTAAATATACTCAAAAAAAAAAACAACAACAAAAACAAGATGCTGCATTAAAAAAATTGTGTTTGCATGTCTTCTGACAGTCTGCGCATGCAGACACTGGACGATCGTGCACCCAAGACTTGGTGTCCCCTCGGCCAAATTTGGATGGCTATTCTTTGTCAGACGCCACCTTAACTGCGCATGGCTCTTGCAAGGGAAGTAGCTGAGCCATTAAGAGCCGAGCTAGTGTGCACAGACCTCCTCCGGTTGGTCGAGGACTTGGCATGGCTTCTTTGGAAGAAATGGTACACAAGACCCTCTCGAGCAGACCGCTTGCTAGACTCTCCATACCCTATACTTAATGCATGAGAAGAGGTTTCAACCACCCCTTCTCACCTTCAATTACTTCAAGCGAAAACTAGGCTTGAGGTTGAATCAAATGGCACTCAGAGATGCGATGAGCCTTTTGACAACTAGACCCGACACCTTTGGCCCCCTTTGCAAAGCTATTCCTATTTCCCAAGTGACCATGGGCTATGACCCTACGTTTATTTTTGCACATGATTTTGGAGTTCATGAATAGGAAGGGGATGATCCCTGCTTATCATAGTCATGATGGGCGAAACACCGATATGGATCAATTGGGCACCACACAACCTTCTCAAATCTGACGGTCCTAAACTCACCCGACGATGCTGTGGTCCTAGGTCCCAGATGCTTTCATCACTTTGCACATCAGGGATATGAGGGAGCCGCTCTTTGCACTTCGAAATCGCGATGGGCGAAATGGAGAAGAGCCTAATCATACGCGCCAGGTGTCCCCTTTGGATGGACGACTGAGACTGCTTCTCGATACTGCGGGCCCGACTTTGAGCGCTTTTGATGCATTCGGGGTTCAGGGTTTCGATATGCAAAATGACATGAAACTCTCACCCTTTGAACTCCCGAATTTCAAAACACCGACGCGACTAGATCTCGCGCCACGCATCCTTTGGATGGACGACTGCCATCCTCTTCTGCATACCCAATGGGCGCTATCCCATGCGCTAATATCGATGCGCCTCCGCTAGCCGCGATTTCCTGCCAACCATCGATCTGCTCCCTTGGATAAATCTAGACCATCAACAATATAATCTTGCCCGCTTACTTGTTTGGAAGCCTGAAATGAGATTCTTCGCGTTGTGCTCGAGTGCTTCTCATGCGAATTGCAGACATGAATACTCTTGTGCCTAGGACAAGAAATGTTACTGACAAATGGGCTTGGAAACATTTGCATCCATGACAAGGTACAACTCAACCTAAACAAAGGCACCCATAGGTGATTGTTACATTTCCCTATTGTCACATGCACCCCATGCCCAAAAATTTTCCCCTCACCACCTCATATGAGTGTATGATTTGGATCAAGCTCCACTGGGGAAATGACCTTGACATAAGAGAGAATGGGCCAATAGGACACCCTCTAACCATTCCAAATGCTAGACTTCTCAAGTTGCATAACATCTTGATCATTTGTTTGGGTTTAGGGGGGTTTAATGCACATGGTGACTTGAAGTCGC
>CBVK0100413601.1:0-19493 GCA_900067695.1 Picea abies
TTTAAATTTCCAAGAATATGTAACAAACAATATTATTTTTTGATATATTTAAAATAAAATTGTTTTTTATCTCCTTTTATATAATGTTCTCATAAAGTTTTATCTTCCACTATGCCGAATGTCAAGAAATTGTGTTTATTTAATTTCAAAATTGTTTTTTTAATCTCCTTTTATATATATGTCCTCATAGATTTTTATCTTCCACTATGCTGAATGTCAAGAAATTGTGTTTATTTAATTTTAATATAACTTTTTTTGTGCTGGCACATATAGAGACAAATTAGACAAAATTTTTGAACATAGCAAAATAGATTATATAGTTTCAAAAAATAAATGGGAATCTAGGGGCCATGTGTCATTTACTGCATCAATACCACCTGTGCTTCATGCTACTTTCCACATCTCCATTGCAATTTCCATCTACCAGTGCTACTTTTTCCCTATCCCTGTGCATTTATTCCCAATTCAACTTGACAAAGATTACGCTGCCATGCAACACTTGTTTTAACATAAGAGAGGTTTTGTAAACCTATTTTCGATTCTCACAAGCCTTTTCACAATGTATGGATGTCCCATAATATTTCCCTCTAACTATCAGTGGTAAAATATTATCATATACGTAGATCATTAAAGTTGGTATCTCATACATCCATTAGAGTCAAACCCCCAAAAATCATTTGAAGTACAAAAGAAGTACAATACACCTGGATAAGTGAAGGTTGAATTATGTGAAACATAAAGGATTTTTTAATTTGATTTGAAATCTAACAATTGTTTTGGCCTTTTAGGATTAAAGAGAAAGGTATGATGAACTGATTTAGGGGTAGGAGCTAGTCATTATTCATGGGAGCTTGGTGGAAACACTTGATATGATTTGAGAAAACACAAGGGGATATAGGTTCCAAATTTATCTTCTGACATATATGCTAATAAATCATGAGAGATGGTTATACAACACCAAAAAATCATATAACCCTAAGAAAAATAAAAAAATGAATTAAATAGGGGCATCACCTCTTCTCTCTCATCATCTATTGTTCAGAAAAGGAAGAACGACTTAAAAAAACACAAAAGGGGTAGGAAAAATTCATTTGGCATGGAGGAGTGATCAAGCACAAGCTGCTATGTCTACAAAATTCTTGTAAATAGACCCCTTCTCTTGGTTGTTTTCTCCCGGAGGGATTGTCAGGATTTAACAATTCCAAATGTAGGTGGGGTTTTACCTATTTTCATGAAAATCAGAGTATATGTTCTCAAATAACATAGGATCCACTAGAAGATATGCTAGTAATAAACAATATAACCTAAGGTCCATAGATTTCAATAAGAATATCCAAGATTTGACCATGCGATAGGTACGGAGAAAAGGAACAAAGGTCGAAAAGGAACAAAGGTCGATAGTTATTCGTTTGTGTAAATGAATAAGGATGATAGGAATATTTGCATTTAATTCTCAGCCAACTAAGTTCCCTAAGAAGATGCAAGAGTTCTTGGATAAATGAATAGGTTTTCTTGTATTTTCTTTTCATTTGGACAAAATTTTGAGAAATGATGCCCTTCATGCCAAAGATTTAGTTTCTCACCTTCCTGAGGAGGTTAGAGTAGGAAGGAATACTATGTAAATGTTTTCTCAATTTTATTCTATAAAGAGAAAACAAAAAATGTAAAAGGGATGGGAAGAAGGGGATGTTGTAATGTTAGTAACTATAAATCTCCATGGTTAGGAAGTCTAACACTCTTTCTTAATTTATAAAATGGTGTTTCATGCAAAGGAAAATGAGGGGGTTGGAGAAAGAAATTTGAGTGATGTATAGCTATTTATTAGGCTCAAAGTTGGAAGAAAAAGATCTCTAAATGTTCTTGTAATTTTGAGACAAACTATTTCTTTGAAGGAAAATAATACAAATAAAACTCATGATTTTTTCATACAATGGTGCACTAGTTTTTATTATTTTCTGCAAATGTTTTTCAATTTGTCACTTCTATTAATTTTTATTTGTAGGAAATATTTTTGAATGGATTATAATCTCAGTTACATAGACATATTTATGGACATCTATATTAAATTTGGTACACTAGTATGATTTAATTATGTAAAATAAGAACTATTCCTACTTTGTGAATTGAGTTGTATATTTGTAATTGGTTCTTCTATCATTAGAATAGGTCTATAGTTGGGAATTAAAGTAGGATTGCATAAACATATTATAATAGATTTTCACTAAGGATTCAGTCCATATTACATGAAAAAGTTTCTCTTATGAGAGCAATTCACTTACTTAGAGACAATTGGGACCACATACCAGTGGAGATTACTACACCAAAGAAGAGTAGGTGTTATTGGGACTATCCATTGGGTAACTCTCCCACATATTGGCAAGAGTATTTTTCCCCACATAAACAATTACTCCTCCTTCGAAGAGACCTAATAGAATAAATAATAAGCATGAGTTGTTTCTTTAAAATTGGAGATTATTTGGAATTTCACCTAGTGAACTAGGGTTTAGTGATTCATTTATTAATATTCTTTTCAATTCTCTATACAAAACCCTTATACATCTTTAGGTGACATAAATTATATGGAAGAAGTTCCATGAAAATGGAAAATTTCCACCGAATAAATCCAAGTCTAATTTTAAGAGTACATCCAATATGGCATGGACAAGTGATGTTTTCTACAACATTGCATCTAGCCCATATTACAACATTTTTTGACAATCCATTTTGCAAGGATACAATCTAATTTTTTTTTCTTCCAATATGTTTAGAAATGTTCCCCTATACAATTTTTTAGTTCATAATTTTATAATCTTAGGAACAATTCAACCAAGTATTTTTTTTTAAAAAGGTAGAAATCATGTCTTCATAATTGTAAAGGGGATATAAATTTTACCACTATATTAGAATGATTCATTTTTACCAAATGTATTTGTATTATATTGTTCTGAATTTATATTCTATTGACGGGTTTAATTAAAAAAAACATACATATTTTTATCATGTAGAAAAACACATCGTAAAACCTAGTATGGAATTTTGTTATATGCAGAGGAATATCCTAAAACCTAATATGGAAGAGATATGTAAGGAATGAATGAGTGATTATAACATTAATATTACTTTTTCTTTTAAAGAAAAAACCATGTAATTTTATTAATAGTACATCAGATACTCATAGAATTCCTAAAAATTATTATTAAAACCTTATATAGTTTTGAAAAGGATCATAAATTTCATCAACTTTCTATGTAATTGTATCTTCTAGATTATCATATTTTTCTTCTAGCTACTCAAAAAATTGTTTTGACTCATCAAATAAAAAACCCTTTTAACAAAGGCCTATTTATACTTATTGTTTCCAACATATTATCCCATCTTTATACATGAAAACATAGTAACAAAGAATTAAAAAAAAATCCTTTAGAGCAACAGATCATGAGCATATTATGGGACAATTCCCTCCAATTGTCTGGAGACACCCAGTTTCCATAATCTAGACTTGTTCTTTCTTTAGAGATTCCATCAATAGTCTTGTTTCTGTCACTATAGATATGTGAAAAAGAAATGTGTGAGAAAACTAATAAAATGATCGACTCTCATTATACACAGGTTGTAATGTGAAGTTCCTTAGTAGTATTTCTATTGGAGATATTACACATCCACCTATTATTTATTTTTCTATGTTTCTTAGTCTATGTTGAGGGTGCCTCTAGTCTAAGATATTATCCTCTAGATGAGGGTGCCACATCCTCTTCATTGATTACTCATTTGTACTTCAGTTTGACTAGTGGATTCAAGTATCACATGTAAACCTTGGAATTTTCACCATATGTTGCATGCTCACCTTGGAATCATCACTAAGATGACACACTTCACATGCATGAAGCTAGGAGAGAACTACACATGTGCATGCATGAGATTCTTTCCACTCCATTTGTGTGAGCTAGTTAACTGATGAGTGCAATGTTGTTTAATTAGGACTAGTTGGCATTTCACTTCAATTTATGTTAGTGTATGTCCACATCTCTCTAGATCATTACTATGGAACATTACTTCCTCCTCTGGGGTATTCACCTTGTTGAACAATATCTTATCAAGTTCATTCATAAAGGGGGTTTTTAAATTGTGAAAAATAAGGTCAACATATTGTAGGTATTAGCAGGGGGAGGATGTGGAGTATGCAGTGATTCATAAGTATTGGGCGGTATAAAAATAGGTGTCTAATAAAAATATGGTTTTTTATTATTGGAAAGATAAGTTGGGATGGGGGTCCAAAAAAAGGATTTTGTGGGGTATTTATTAATATCTAGTGAAATTAGGGGTATATAAAGTTCATGAAGTGAATACCCTTTTTTTCATCTATGTAGAGTATATCATATGTGTCTTTTCATTCTCTCATAATGCGGAGTACAATTATTTTATTATTTCTCTCCAATTCTTCTCTTCTTCTCTCAAATTTGCAAGTTTTTTGTTCAATGCTTCTAGATATATTCTATAAGTAGGTTTCACTCCAATTTCACATGTTATTAGAACTCACAAGTGCTAGGAAGAAGGTGCACATACTATCTATTCCAATTTAAGAATATAAAAAACCAGAAAGAATGGAATTCCTACCATCAACAATTCTTACACCATACAACTAGTTCGATTGGAAGCTAAAGATTCAACTAAGTGGACGAAGATTTTGGAATTATATACTTATCTATTTCCCCTAAATTATTTTTCCATGTTCATTCATCTAGAAGTCCATATAATGTTAGGAATACACTGGAGGGCCTCTTCGAAAAGTAGGATGAAATGCATCGTCATATTCTAGAGAATGTGTTAATCTCATTAAAGCCAAGCAATACAAGAATCTTGAATTCTTCTTCACAAGGTTTAAATCCTTTTGAATTCAACTCAAAGGATACATAATATATAAATAAATGAAAGGATATTAAATAATCCTTTCCATTCTTTTTGAAACTGGGTCTAGAGTACTTGGTCTTCATTTCTACATTTCACACTACAAATATTATAGTAGGTGCAACAAGGAAAATTCCTCCACTAGATACATTCATAGAATCCTTCATTCATGAGCAAGACAAGATCATAAAGATGGGAGTTCACAAGAACTCAAGAAAAGAAAAAGGATTTGGAGCCCCAAAGGAAAGAATGCATATTTGTGGGTTATCTCGAAGGTGTTAAGGGATATAGAAATATAGATACTTCAAAAGATAATTTGAACATTGAAAGGAGTGTTCGGTTTGAAGAAATTCCCATGCATGCATCTCAGGAACAACATGCAGAAAATTATGTGCTTCCTCATGTAGAATATAGCTGAGATGATGCATCCTGTCACTTAGATTAGACCCAAATGGGCATCATTCACCCTATAGGCGACATATGATATTTTCAGTGATCCTATGGATCTGAGGATGACAATATCCAAATTTAAGGAAGCTCCTCATGCATTAACTATCGTAGAACCAATAATTCACATGCATTTATGTATGGTTCTAGCATCATAACCTCATACCTTTGTAGAATCTTAAGGGAATCCTTATTGGGAAGAATCTATTAATGAAGTGAAAAAATCCCTTGTTGAGAACCAAAATTGGGACTTGGTTATGCTTCCATCAAATCAAAATATTGTCAAATGAAAATGAGTCTACAAGATAAATAAATAAAATAATGGACTTGTGAGAAGATACAAAGCAAGGTTAGTGGCTAAATAATTTCAGTAAGTTCATGGGATCAATTATGTAAAAAACATTTCTCGAGTGGCCAAAATGGATCCCATTCAGTTTTCTCATGCTAATGCAGTAGCAAGTAAGTGGGAGGTTTACCACATGGATGTTAAGAATGCATTTATTCATGATGATATCAAAGAGGAAATATACATGGTGCAATTGCAATGGTATGTACATAATCCATATTTAGTTTACAGACTCAATAAATCACTCTACAATCTCAACCAAACAGCTAGATCATGGTATGATAAAATGGATTCTTTCTTACTCTCTCAAATTTTCATTCATTGTAAATTCGATCTAAATGTTTATATGATAAGATATTTTGACTCTCTATTGATTATAGTGCTATATGTAGATGATATTTTAATCACAAGTTCTTCAGTCTTGGACATTGTTGTAGTCAAAATAACTTTGTAGGATAGGATTTCTATGACCGACATGGGTTTACTACACTACTTCCTTCATCTTGAAATCATCCAGGATGATTCAAGGATTAGGATTTCTCAGTCAAAGTATGAAATCAATATCTTGGTTAGATTTCACATGATTGGATACAAGCTAGAAACCACACCTTCCTTATCCTGGGTAAATCTCAAGGATGGAAGGGATACACCATTGGTTGATTGTACCAAGTATCATCAACTAGTGGGGAGCTTTAGTTACCTCACCCACTCCTGTGACGATATATCATATGTAGTGGGAGTAGCTTCCATATACATGTAGGAGTTGCATGAGATACATTGGATTGTTTCCAAGAGCATCCGTCGATATGTCAAAGGTACCACCAACCATGGGAATCATTATGAAAAAGGATGTACATTAGATATAATCAACTACACTAATTCAAATTGAAATGGCGATAGAAGATATCACTTCATGATATGTTCTTAGTTTGAGATTCATCCCCATTTGTTTATCCAATAAAACAAAATCAATGATTTCTTTCTCATTATAAAAGGTTGAGTATATAGGTGTGGTCAACATCACAAATCATGAAATTTGGTTGTAAAATTTCATTATAGATCTTGGTATTTTGTTTCATTTCCTGAATATCATATGGTGCGACAATCAAAGAACATTGAAGTTTTGTAGAGATTCAATGTAGTAGCAGAGAACCAATCACACTAAGATCCATATGCACTACATAAGAATCCTGATACATGATGGAATCATTGACATACAATATTGTCCCTCCTCTAAATAGACTACATACATATTCATTGTAATACCCTAGTTTTGAGTGCCCGGATTAATAAGTTATTTTGTATATTTTATGAAAGGATAGAGTTCCCAAACAATTAAAAGGGGTCAAAGTGCCTAGGAAATGTAATACTTTGAACATTTAAATTAATAAAATACATAGTTGGATGCAAGATGAAAAAGGATAAGAGTTATAATGGGATATAATTCCACAAGAGAGGGGGATAAAGGGGCTAAGTCTTCATATTACATCTGATTTACCCATATTTCCTTTTATTTGGGAAAAGTGGTTATATGAGCTTCTTGGGGAGAAGGCCATGTGGTTCATATTTTCATGTAAATATATAAGCCCCTCTTTTGTGTTGTTTGGGGTTTTTTTATCATTAATTGTTTCTCATTTGATTAATCATTCATTCATTATTGTTCTTGGTTCAGGAAATAGAGAGTAATTGTTGAGGAAAGGAGCCATTATTTTATTGGCTATATTGATTCAGGAGCATCCTTTCCACCTCAACAATGTGCCAACTTTCTAGCACATCATAGTGCATTCAAGAAGGGAGGTACCAACCCTCTCATTTTTCCTTAAATTTAAAAATTCAATGTAATTAAAAGCAATTAAATGTTGTAAGGCTTAGTAGAGCCAAGTTGATTCCTTTGTATAGGTTGTAGTCAAGGTCTCCTTTAATGGATGACGATAAGTCGATATAGATCTGATTCGTACTAAATTTTCATTTATTGTAATAAGCCTCAGTAGATAGGCATTTTGATGGTGATTTCATTTATTGTAATAAGCCTCAGTAGATAGGCATTTTGATGGTGATTAGGCACCACTAGTGTATTCTAGAGGGAAGGTTCAATGAGCTCCTCTTGTATAAATCATTGTAACATATGCCCAATAAAATCCATTGAAAGTTGATAGAAAATCATTGTAAGCCAAGGAGAATAAGGAGAAGAGTCAAAAAGTTGTTACAGTCCAAGATTGTGCATATTGTAATCATGCACTCATATTAATACAAAGAGTAGTTTTTTCTACCTATGAGTTTTTTGTGTGTTTATGTGTGTTACAAATGATTGTTGTGTGTTCATTTATGTTGTAGATGTATGTGATAGGTTCCATATGCAGGAGGAATATAGAATTCACTATCTAGTTGTGAGTTTGTTCAGTTGTTCAAGGTTCTTTAGGCTAAGTGAAAGGAGTGCACGAAAGCGTATTGAGAACTCTCTGAGCCAGTGCAATGAGTGTGTATCTTAATTCTACATTGAATTCAGAGAAGAATGTGCCACAAGGGAACACTAGAATAATTCAAAATTTCAAAGAGGAGCCTCATGATTATTGAACACCTTGGAGGAGAAACTCTGCAGAGAAGGGGAGCCTCATGATTATTGAACACCTTGGAGGAGAAACTCTGCAGAGAAGGCCCATAAGACAAAGTTGTTGAAAACTATGTAGAACTCTTCTAGGTGGGAATTGAGTAGGTGCAAGTGTGCA
Source organism: Picea abies (assembly GCA_900067695.1). Classification (NCBI taxonomy): domain Eukaryota; kingdom Viridiplantae; phylum Streptophyta; class Pinopsida; order Pinales; family Pinaceae; genus Picea; species Picea abies. The sequence goes on from CBVK0100413601.1 coordinate 8,425, forward strand.
TAGGAGGATTCTATTTTGAGTCCAAATAGAAGTGTGCCGAGGAGAAGACACCCTAGAGTTATGGAAAAATTTGAAAGACAGACAAGAGAAATACTTTAGAATTGTTGAAAACTCTCAAGGAAAGGCTCAACAAGGGGTACTTTGAGAAGGTGCAAGGAGGGCACATAACCAACACATTCTGAAGTGTTGGAGGAAATCGAGGAGGAACCAAAGTTACTGAACAACCTAGGGGAGAATCTCTGCAAGGAGTCCATTGAGCGAGTGCAAGTGTGCGCCGAGAGATAGTTAACTTTGTAGATTGTAGGGAGAATATTCACAACGAGAGATAGTTAACTTTGTAGATTGTAGGGAGAATATTCACAACTGTGCATTGAGTGAATGCAAGGAGTGCGTTGGTGAACTTGAAGTATTCAGGATTCACTAAAAGACCTGTAAAAGGAGCGCACTAGGCCAAAACTTATACAAGTGTTGTGAAAATATGAAGATTTGGATAGGTGAAAGGAGTGTGCCAGAAGTGGAGTGTTTAAACTCTTCATAAGCTCAGGAGGATGAGCGTTAAGTGCCTGTAGGGCACATGAATTCTTTTGGAGGAAGAAGGAGGGTTAATTCCCTTAGAAATATGAGCAAATCCAAAGCTTGGGAAAGATAGTGCAAGTGTGCACAGTGACCTTGCATAGCAAGTGGAGGCCAAGGACCTTTACAGGTTCAAATTGTGAAGACAGTGGAGGTTTTCACCGAAGAGAGCGCAAGGTGGGAACATGAGAGGGAACTTGATTCAAGTTTCCAGAAGCTCAAGAAGGGAAATAGTTTTATAAGCGCAGATGAGACCCAAGTAGTTGAGATCGCAGGAGAATAGTCAAAGGCCAAAACCTTTGAATACTTACAAATTCTTCCAATTTGGGAGAAAGAAAAACATCAGGAGAAGGAGAGACAATAGCAGTTGGATCGATCTAAAAGAAGAGATATGGATTGTTGATTCCTAGGTCTAGACAACAGAAGAAGCATGCAAAGGAGAAGAGAAGATCCCAGTCATCAGATTTGAGCACGAAGGATTAACACACGTTGAATCCAGATAAAGTGCACAAACTTTAAAGTTCTTTAAGTGCACAGGAGAGTGGACTTGCCGAAGTCCCAAAGTATCAAAGTGGATCGGGACCGTCCATCATCTAGAAGGGTATGTGGTGGAGATCTGAGTAGTTAGGAAAAAGAGTGCTTTGGAGGAAATCCTGTGTGGAGTGCATAAAACACCCAAAGATTGAAGGAGCAGAGAACATCTCATCCACCCGTTAGTCTGAGACATGTGGCAGGAGATCCTGTATTCCAGAGGAGCGAGTTCAAAGTTGGGTGAATAACTCCCGAATTCAGCGGGAGCTAAAGTAGATGTGGATCATTGATCTTGCAGTGACAGGTGTTGCCAGATCCTACACTCTAAAGAGGAAGCACTCTGAAAGAATTGAGGATTTGAGGTGAGAGGACTCCCAAAGGCTAGATTCACAAAGTCATCCCAACCTTCCAGGAAGGAGGATGCATGGCAGAAGATTTGCCAATATGGAGAAAAGTCACTCTGGAGGAAAGCGAAGTTTGTTGGATTTGGAACTTCTGAAGGCTAGAGCGCTGAAGGAAGAGATTAATTCATAGATCCTGATAACGAATGAGGAACATTGATCTTGTTTCTATTGTTTCAAAGGATTGTGCCTATGGAATAATTGACCACAGCGTGGAGTGAAAACGCCCAGAGCTCGAAGCTCCGAAGTGCCCTTTGAGTAGGCGCCTATTCATAGTTTGCAGTCACATGCAGTTGCTGCTGGAGAAAAGGGGATAAAGCATCATATTCGATATTAAAGGCACAAGAAGATAGAGAAGGCACCTAAGGGTTTAGGGTCAACATAGACCTACACTAGGTGGATTAAGAAGTCCTGAAATCATCAGGTATAAGTAGAGTTTTCCCACAGCTTGGACCGTGGTCTCTTGGAAGACTCTGCAGTTGTTCAGAGGTCCTCATTCATTGTTTCGAGCATGTGGAAGAGATTAGAGGCCTATGGACAAGATTTTATGGGTCTAGCAGAGGCCCAAAGAGCCAATTTGGATCAGTGTTTTGAATGATCCTAGACCGGGAGGTCTCACAACCTCTAGAAGAGAGGGGTCTTGCATCAAGTGGCATCAGAGCTGAAATTTTATTACAAACAATAGGAAAAGGAGAGAGGAGCTCACAACCTCTAGAAGAGAGGGGTCTTGCATCAATTGGCATCAGAGCTGAAATTTTATTACAAACAATAGGAAAAGGAGAGAGGAGACAAAAAATATAGTATGATACCATCAAGTGGTATCAAACCACATAAATTAGGCTCTGTAAGAAATGAAAGTCAGTAGAAAGTTAGGTGGGATGCAATGGAAAGATGGAGGTGCTCTCAGTTGCAAGGTAACCAACAAAATTTCTAAGGGGGTAGATAGAGAAAGAGAAATCACTGTTGAAGGCCATTAACATCATTGAAGAGACGACCACCACTAGAAAAGCAAGGAAGAGATGAAAAAAGAGCTTGAGGGGATGAGAGAAGAGCTTGACAAGCTAATGTTGAAGATGCACAAAGAGGCACATGTACACTGGAAGTATGAATGGCCAATTAAGAATAGATAAAAGTATCCTCTCTAGAAGTTGTTTTCCAGGAGGCAGCAACAGGTAGTGAGGAGGTGGCTAAGGGAAGCTAAAAACCTCAGTGGAACAAAGGAGGGAATGGTTTGCATCTGTAAACCAAAGGTTGGAGAAGACCTCAATGAGGAGGAAGAGAGATCATCTAGTGATCTCATAAACTTCCAGGAGGGAAAAGGTGAATTTTCAAATTGCCAAGTGGGAAATGAAATGGGATCGTTTGAAAATCTCATAGACTGTCAAAAGGGAAGAAGTGAGATCCAAAATTGCCAGGTGGGAGAGGGAGATAAAATAAGTTTTTCTGAGAGTCTCGAGAACTCGGAGATAAATTCAGATCAACAAGGAGTGCTAGCAAAAGAGGATTATAGGATAATTCTAGTCATTGGGGGAATTCAGATACTCCTGCCAACTATCCAATAAGAGGCTAGAATAGGTGTTGTCGATGCAACAAAAATACATCTAGGTGTGACTATAATAGAGGAGAAGGAGAAGACATAAGAATATTCCCAAGCAATAGAATAAGAATTATAGAATTCAACATAATTGCTCAGGATTTTCAGCGAGGAAGCTGAACAAGAAGTGACTGCAAAACTGGAACCTGTAGTAGAAGAGGAAGCAAAGAGAATGGACTTTGTTGATCTATACAAGGAATTGGAATCCCTGGAGAGAAGGGTGATAATGAAAATTCAACACATACAATAGGTTAGGTTGGAAATAAATGGATGAGCATAGCAGCTGGAGGAAGTTGGAGATATACCGGTAGAGGAACTGACAGAATTTAAACTGTTAGAAGATATGGTTGAGCAACAATGCAGCAAGGAGTTTGTAGAACTAGAGTTTTCAATGATTTGGAAATTCAAGGGAAGAGGAGATGAAGACAACATGGGAGATTAGGATGATCTACCCTTAGATAAGCATGGAAGTGAAATAGAGCATACTGCATAAGGAAATCCAACCAATAGACAAACTCAACAGATTGATAGAGGAGATTAGAGAGTTGATGTTGAGGTCAACAGAAGAAGCTTCCATCAGGAGGAGGTTGAGAAAAAGAGAACCTGCAACAATAGCAGGGAAGCAACAACAACAAAAGCAAAGCAAGGGAGTAGGTGGACAGCTCCAGAGAGAAGTTTGGGATCCAGGAGGATTTCAACAGTGGAGAAAATGATCTCATGAGTAGGATCTCATGATTTTCCTAGTACTGGATTATGATGTAGGAGAATCCTTTCAATCTCAGCAACATGCCAACATTCCATCACATCAAAGATCATTCAAAAAGGGAGAGAGGCGCCAACCCTCTCATTTTGCCTTAAATTTAAAATTCAATGTAATTAAAACAAATTAAATGTTGTAAGGCTGAGTAGAGATGATTTGATGCCTTTGTATAGGCTATAGTTAAGGTCACCTTTAGTGGATGACAGTAAGTTGATCTAGATCTAATTCTGACTAGATTTTCATTAATTGTAATAAGCCAAGTAGATAGGCATTTTGATGGTGATTAGACACCACTAGTGTAGTTTGGAGGGAAGGCTCGATGAGCCCCTCTTGTATAGATCATTGTAACATATGCCCAATAGAGGTTTCTTAAAGTTTATAGAAAACATCGTAATCCAAGGAGAAGAAGGAGAAGAGTCGAGACTTTGTTGCAGTTCGAGTTTGCACATATTGTAATCATGCATTCATATTAATACAAAGATCATTTTTTCCTTCCTATGAGTTTTATGTGTGTTACGAATTATTTATGTGTGTTCATTTATGGTCAAGATTTATGTGATAGGTTCCATTTGGAGGAAGATAGAATTCACTATCTATTGTGAGTTTGTTGAGCTATTATAGGTTCTTTAGGCTAAGTGCAAGGAGTTGATGACAAAGTATTGAGAACTCTGTGAGCCAGCACAAGGAACGTGTATCTGAATTCTGCATCAAATTCATAGAAGAACATGCTAGGAGGGCACACCATAATAATTCACAATTTTGAAGAGAGGTCTCAATGTTACTGAACACCTTGGATGAGAAACTATGCAGAGAAGGCGCAAAGGACAAATTTGTTGAAAAATCTGTAGAACTCTACCAGGTGGATGTTGAGCAGGTGCAAGTGTGCACAAGAGTATTATGTTTTGAGTCAGAAGAGAAGGGTGCCAAGGAGAATACACTGGAGAGTTACTAAACACTCTAGTAGATAGATAAGAGAAATACTTCAAAATTTCTAAACACTTTGAAGGAAAGTCTCAACAAGGGGTGCTTTGAGTAGGTGCAAGGAGGGCATAGAACCAACATGTTCTGAAGTGTTGGAGAAGGTCGAGGAGAAAATATAGTTACTGAACACCCTAGGGGAGAAGCTCTGGAAGGAATGCATTGAGCGAGTGCAAGTGTGCACCAGGAGACTGTCAACGTTTTAGACTGTAGGGAGAAGCTCTGCAAGTGTGCATTGAGTGAATGTAAGGAGTGCATTAGTGAACCTAAAGGATTCAAGATTCAGGAGGAGACTTGTACATGGAGTGCACCAGGACAACACTTAGACAAGTGTTGTGAAAGTCTAAAGATCCAGATAGGTGAAAGGAGTGCACCAGAAGTGGAGTGCTTCAACTCTTCATAAAGATTAGGAGGACGAGCATTAAGTGCTAGGAGGGTGCAGGAATTCCTTTAGAGGAATCGGGAGGGTCGATTCCCCTAGAAATCCAAGAAATTGCAAATATCGATAAAGATAGTGCAATTGTGTGCAGTGTCCTGACACAATGAGTGGAGGCCAAGGACCTTTACAGGTTCAAATTGTGAAGACAATTTAGGTTTTCATTGAAGACAACACAAGGTGGGCATAGGAGAGGAAACTTGATTCAAGTTTTTGGAAGCTCAAGGAGGGATAGTGTTTTAGAAGTTGTTGGCCCTTGGTCATGTATTAAGGAAGAAAAGAAAGATTAAGGAAGAAGAAAGAAAAAGTATGAAGAACATAGAAGGCACACAAACCGAGGAAGGGTCGAAGTGGTTAAAGAAGCATAAAAGAAGGAATGAAGTAAAGGAAAGAAGGCCATTGAAAGAGAAGATCAAGGAAGACAAAGCAACAAAGAAGATAGATCATGGAAAAGTTAGCAAGTGAAGGAAGACACTAATGTATGCTTTGGAGCAACTCATGGAGAAGAAGGAAGAACAGGTTGACGAAATCCTTAAAATGAGGGTTATGTGGATCTAGGGTTTTGGAAATGTGGATCTAGGGTTTCGACACCTTGGCTTCAGTCCATGGTTTTCTAAGAGTCATGGAATGTATAAATAGAATTCTAAAAGATTTGAGATGGCAAATAGTAATGGTGTTGAGATGTAGAAGTGTTATGTTTTATGGCATTTTTGTATTTTAGGCCTTCAGTTGGGTTGAAAGATCGACTCTGTAGTTGGGTGTGCAGGTATAGGAAATAAAGAGGAAGTGAGAGAAGGATTTCTAGCTGAGCGCATAGATACAAATGTATATATTCATCTATTATATCAATAAACATAGTTATTTGGATGTAGCCCTAGGGAGAGGGTGAACCACATAAAATTTTGTTGTTCTATGTGGTTAATGCTTTGTTATGTACTACCTTTTATATTGTTATTGCACTGTTATTTTTTTTGTTGAAGATAGGAAGATATAACTTACTTCACGAAGTTAAGCATAATGATGTTAAGAATATATGAGCTATTTTGCATTATTGTTTTGGAATCATCTTGCATTTCCTCTGGTTGTAGACACCCATGTCCTGTAACCCCCCTATTGTTACTTTGGGTGAGACTTCATCTGCTTCGTAGGTGTTGTCGTAAGGGCCAGTAGTTAGGGTTTTTTGGTGCACTGTTAGAGTTGAACCTTGGGTCTTTCCTTGTGCCAACAAATGGTTCTGTTTTCAAGACCAGGATCTTCTTGAGGGAATGTCAAGGTGGTTTCCGTTAAAGACAAAAATTCAAAATTGGATAGAAGAACAAGAAAGGGACTTCGTTGAAGCTCTGAACAAGAACCCTAAAATTAGTACAAAATATTCGTTGGGAAGGAACATCTTTACTAATGTGCACAAGATTTTATTTGTAGGAGTTCATCAGGAGTTGTACAAGTGGTTATCTAGACTAGCAGACACTCAATTTGAAATCAAATCTATACCACGTGTGGTTTGGACATCGAAGTTGATTAAGAAAGTAAAGAAAGTTGACAACGTTGTGTCAACGACAGTGGATCTCTGGTTTGACAACACTATTGGAGGGTACATTACTAAATAATCATATAGTCAAGCAGAGAGGTATTTCTTCAAGGGACCTAGAGGAAAGTTCCTACACATTTTGAAGTTGAATATTAAGATCCTATTGCATGATAATAATATCTTGAAGATACAATAATTAGTTGGATTTTAAATCTAATGTTCAAGAATGAAGACAACGAAAGTGACATAGAGGATAGACACACATGTAGTGGGAGATCATTCAGAAAGATTCCTCTTGCGAACCTGTTTAAGCAGAGTTATGGGACATTAGCAAAAGATGAAGGATTCTATAGTGGAAAAGATGCAAAGAGATTAGATGAAGAGTATTTAGATTTCACAAGGGAAGAGGAAGTACAGACTGAAGAACCTCACCAAGAAGAACCAGGAACTTTAGGTACTGCTCCTATTATCGAATTAAGTATTGCTACTCCTCCTGTTGTTTTAGCAACACCAAGTAACCAGAGTAATCAAAGCACTCAGAGTACTGTCACATGCAGTTTACTACTGACTCAGTCGAGAAACCAAGGAAAATCAATGGAAGATGAAATGAGGTTACCTAATTTCAGAGGAGATGGATCCGAGGATCCTGAACAACACCGTTTCTTATGTAAAGTTGTATGGAGCATTAAGAAAGTCACCGATGAATTTGTTAAGAGAGCTCAGTTTAGTACTACCTTGAGGGACCATGCACTGAGCTAGTATATTAAGTTTGTTACAACATTTGTACAACCAAAAGTGATGAATGACATTAATATTGCATTGAGTGCAGAGTTTAAGAAGCCTAAGTTGGAGTCGCAGTGCATTACAGAGTTAAAGGAAATCAAGAAGAAGGTGGCTGAACCTATTTGGGAATTTGATCAGAGGTTTAATACCTTCACAAGCCATTTAAGTTTTCATATTATAGATGAACAACATAAGGAATGGTTCATCACTGCCATCCTGCCACACATTAGATCTCCTCTAATGCAACAGAAGGTCACTTTGCAGGCTGAGGCATTAGAGATTTCAATGAAACTAGAAGCATCACCTATAGGAGAATCTAGTCCAGGTATGAGTCAGATTTTGAATCAATTGACTAGTTTACATTTATAGGTTGAAGACATGAAGAAAGATAGAGGAAAAGAGAAAAGAGAAGGAATTTGGTGTATCATATGTAAAGAAGAGGGCCATGACAAAGAGCACTATCCTTTATTTAGTGAATACTTGGCCTCTGGAGCTCCTAACCCTTTGAAGAAGGCTACTTTACCATGGTGCAAGGTATGTAGAACTAGACATCACCCTGGTGAATGTTATTATATGAAAAATATGTCCAGAAACCCACCAATATTTATTGTACATTCTGTAAATTTGTGGGGAATTATGAGAAGGATTGTAGGGATTATGACCTCATGCATGAAAGGTCAAGGGATGCATATATAATTCAAGAAGAATTACAACTAGAAGAGATTTTTGCACAATTCAATTCCCCATGAAGAGGAAGCTTCAACCCTCGCGGCGGTTTAAGATGAAGAGGACGAGGCATGGGTCGAGGTCGAGGTCAAATTATTTTCTATAACTACGTCGAACCAAGTCATTTTGCAAGGGATTTTCAGAACCCTTGTACTGCTTGTTTCTATTGCAATTCATTTGACCATGTCATTGAAGACTGTCCAGTATTGTTAGTTAAAGTTTAGGAAAGATGAGGTGGAAACTAGCAAATCCATAAAATATCAGCTAAACCTCACGATAAGGAACCCAGAGTCGTTGTTATTACTAAAGAAGGTGTTGTCACGAGAGAATAAAGGGTGACTCGAGGAAATACTACATATGGATCAGGGATCATAAGAGTTTCAGAGAAGGCATCATTGTTTGATCCAAGGGAAGAAAATCATACTTTTGAATAAGCAAGAAGAGAATTTGTAAGTGAACATGCTTATTCATCTAGGGCACAATCAGACGTAAGGGAATGTGAGATGCCTCTAGAATTTGATCAATCTACCCCACCTAGACAAGGAAAAGAGGTAATCAAGATTGTGGACTTCTTGTATACTTGTATTGATTTGATTAAATATGAAAGAGATGTGCAGGAACTACAACACCTGATAAGACAATATGAAATTGGAAGAGTAGATCCTCTGCTAAGTAGAGATGTTAATCAAGTATCCAGAAAAAGGAAGACAAGCAAGGAACTACACCTTAGTGCTCATATTGGAGACTATGACATGGACTATGTGGTCCTAGACCTAGGATCTGAAGTAAATGTTATGACGAAGAAGACTTGGGCACTGATGGGAAAACCTAAATTGATTTACTCTCCTATTAGGCTCAATATGGTTAATCAGTAGGTGGTGAGCCCCTTTGGAAGACTAGAGCATGTCCCTATGGACATCGATGGAGTGAGGAAATTTGCAGACTTCAAAGTGATCGATATTGTTGATGATAGTTGTCCCTATCATGCATTGTTGGGTATTGATTGGGATTTCGACAATTTGATTGTTATTGACTTGAAAAAGAGAAGAATGAAATTTGAAGGTGATGGCCTTAGGTTCATTGCATCTCTTGATCTTGATGAAGGTTGCAGATACACAAAACCAATAAGAGAAGAAGACTGTGTCTATGAGCTAGAGAACATATATAAATTGACAACAGGACAATAGGATTATATTAATCCTACAACAGATGGAAATCTAAGTTGGTGAAGTGAAAGTGCATGCTCGTCAGATTCAGAAGAAGCATTGGAAAATTGGCAGAACAAAATGTATGAAGTCTCTATTCTAAGGTGTTCCATATTGACTAAGGTAGTTCGCTGGATTGTCACAAAGGTAAGTAATCTTCCTACATTTGATGGCTTGAATAATTTAGATACATTTCTATTTTAATTTGAAGGAATTGTACCAGTAAAACATAGGTTGTTGGAAATAGATGAAGCCTTGAAGGCAACACCAGCTAGATGGTGGTGAACACACAAGAATAACATCGCAGAGTGGGTACAATGTCGCACCTTGTTGATAGTGGTATTTTCAGACGAAGTTAAAGGTTGTGAAGTTAAATACATAGGTAAAAATTGTCCTAAGGACCATGTGAGAAGTTGTGAGGAAGATCGAAGCATCATTCCTAAAGAAAAGTGGGTACATATGTTCATTAACACCTTAGATACTACACCTGTCAACTGGTATCTTCAAGTAGAACTATGCTTAGTCACTACAGATTGGTATGGTATGACCTAGAAATTTATAGCTACATTCCTATTTGAAATTCAGTACCCCACAATAGATCAAGATTTACAAATTGTAAGAAAGAAGGTCTTTGAGAAGGAACCCAACCCCCCTCTTCAACAAGAATAAGATGAATGGACTACACCTCCTTAATGGTTACAGGGCTATTATCATATTAATGTTGATGAGGATGATGACCCTAGGAAAGTGAACATTTCAGAAACTGAAGAACAAAGAGATATAGAAGGGTTGGGGATTGAATTACCTTTTGTTGGGAAGCCTATTAAAATTAAGAAGGTTAATATTGGAACAGAAAAAGCACCTAAGTTGGTAAATGTTGGAAACTATTGGGATTATGCTACTATTAGTAATATTACATAACTATTTCATGAGTATCAAGACTTATTTCCAACCAAGTTCATAGACATGAAGGGAATTAATGGGACCATGGGAGAAATGAATATTCCTTTGAAAGAATATGCAAGGCCTATCAAGAAGATCCCTTATAGGCTGAATCCCAAGTACAAGGAGAAAGATAAGACTTAATTAGATAGAATGCTGGAAGAAGGAATTATAGAACCAATTGAAGAATCTAAATGGATCAGCCCTATGATGGTCCAAGATAATAAGATAGGAGAAATCAAAATCTGTGTAGATCTAAGGAAATTGAATGATGCATGTTTACACGATCCATTTCCTACAGATTTTACTGAGGAAGTTCTAGATAATGTAGGAGGACAAGAAGTTTATTCATTCACAGATGGATTTTCAGGATATCTCCAGATCAGAATTGCTAAGGCATATAGACATAAGACTACATTTGCAACATAATGGGGTTCTTTTTAGTACACTATGATGCCTTTTGGTTTGAAGAATGCACCAACCATCTTTTCCAGGGTGGTCGTAGAAGCATTTAAGGAATTTCTACATAAGTTTTTGGAGGCATACTTTGATGACTAGACCTTTTTTAGTCTATTGAAAGATCATATTGAATGTTTGAGATTAATGTTGGAT